>CM027838.1:36496631-36739131 GCA_016097545.1 Eucalyptus victrix
ATACGATTGTGAGGTCTTCTCTTTATTGTTCACTTTTTTATCTCACTAGAAAAATGCTTGTCACAGGGAGATCAACATGGCCAGGAGAACAACTACACAGTCATAATTATCGAGTTCCCGAACCATACAAAGATAAGGTGGCACTGATATGACTTCTTTATTTTCTTCAAACATAATCTCGAATTAACTTATGAAATTTCTTAGATTACATGCAACAACAATCAAATGATTTATGTAAACCAACCCTTCAAATGGAGCATTAAGTGTTTATCATTAAGGCGGGCGGGGGTATTTACTTGATGAAAATATCACAAGCACACTCTCATGGCTACAAAGGTGTTGCGAATTCCTTTATGTAAAACACTAACATCCTCATCAGTGTTAGCTTCAATTGTCCAATTAGACATTCATCATATAATATGTGATTTGGTTCATGTCTACTCTCTTCACTATTCTAGTTAGAAAACTGCAAGGAGTGTACTTTGTCTACATTTTCTAGCCCTCGAGGATTACTCCCTGCTTTCATCGGGGTGGCTTGGGACTTAATTCGTCCTTGAAACTCACATCTTATTCCTACCCCGGCCTGATATACATGGGGTCAAGTCGTCAAAAAGCGTACATCAGTGATGATCCTTTGAGTTGGATGAGTCCTCTCACTCATGAATCACATTGCCAGTCCTTTCTCATCACTTACAATAACGTCGTATGTGCCTTCAACTTACAGCTCACTCCCATTAAGTTCATGTATGAATTGTTTCTCTCTATTTTGCACGACAGATTGTGGTGATAATAGGAAAAGGGATTAGCGCAACCGAAATAGCCAAAGACATCTTACCTTTTGCCAGAGAAGTTCATCAAGCCTCAAGAGAAACAAATGCCCAAGTTGTGAAATTGAGAAAACTCGATGGGGTGTTCCCGCATACCATGGTACCTTACATTTAATGGTTTATCTTCTTCTTCTTTTTTGCAACTAAGTTTAGATGAAAATTCAAGTGCAGCCTTGAAAGTCCTAATTTCCATCCTCGAATATTAAGTGCGTGATCATTTTAATCTGATCTCAATCTCATTTATCTGGTTTTGTCTTTTGGCAGATTGCATGTGCGGAAGAGGATGGTAAATTAGTGTTCCAAGACGGATCGTCTGTATATGCAGACGTTATTATCCATTGCACTGGGTATATATATATAGTTTTCTGCTGTTACTTATTCGTTTACTCATGACAAATTCCACAAGTAATTTCACATATGCCTGATAATAAATGTGCAAATATGGTGTCGTATGTTGCATGATATATATGATTCTCATGTTGCAGATATAGTTATCATTTCCCATTTCTGAAGACGAAGGGGCTTGTAAGTGTGGACAACAACTGCGTGGGGCCTTTATATAAACATGTTTTCCCACCAACCCTAGCTCCTTGGCTCTCTTTCATTGACATACCCTTTCTGGTATAGATTTTTCTATGAATTATTTTCTCTTCCATTGCGTAGAATAACTGGAGATTAAGGTTTTGCCAGAAGAAAGTCAACTGATATGTGATGGTAAAAGGTCACACTTAGTACTTGTTTTAAGCCAAACAAACGACTTGTTCTCCAGCAATTAGAAAATCGGTGACTTATTACTTAATATTTAAGTTCAAAGATGTAGGAATTGATCTTTCACTGGTTGAAAATGCAAAGAAAGAAAATGGGAGAGGAAAAACTTCTAGTTTGGCTGTTTTATGCCATATTTAAGGTTTAGACATTTGATCAATATGCAAGTTTAGAGTTGTGGAAGCAATCTAATGTATTCACATGGGTTCCAAATCACTAATTCTTTGGTTTAATTCCTTATTCGCACATTCTTGCCATCGGTCTCGACTGGGATTAGACTGTTCACACATACCTGAGCGAGTTACAGTCCAAATGGGTAGCCAAGGTTCTATCTAGGGAGTTGGTGTTGCCAAGTGAAGAAGAGATGATGTCTTCTGTTCAAGAACATTACCAGCACATCGAAGAACTTGGATGGCCTAAGCATCACGTTCACAAGCTTGAAATGGAAAAGGTTGAAACTAACTTGTCATTCCTCAGTTCATTGTGCTAGACTTTTTTAATAAATTGGACAACTCATAAAGTTAAAAAGACAAAGTACTTTTTCAATTATTATTAGTTCCTCTGCTAGTGTAAAAAAAAATTTTACACATTTGCCATTGGATGAATGACGCATTTTTAGAGTTGCCAATCGTCCAATGGTAATTGTTCGAAGCATTTCTTAAGCAGGCATTGGACCTATTTTTCTCCCACTTGACATGAACCTAGTATGTATACTAAACTCAATTTGGAAAATCAGACACGGTAGGACACTCATGGGACCAACCATTTTCAATGATCCAAATTCAATTTTGTATATTTGTTCCACTCATTAAAAATTTCTCCTAATAGTGGGCGGTATCCACAATAAAGCACAAGAATAGTATGATCTCCGCAAATTCTTTTGAACGATGTTGGCTGAGGACCATCTTATTACCTATGAAATGAGGCTACTTTATTTATTTTATTTTTTTTGGTTCTCATGCGAAGACGTTGATCTTCTTTCATGTGCTTGATAGTTCCAGTATGAGAAGTGGCTTTTGGGTCAATTGGGACTACCGCCATTCGAGCAATGGAGACAAAAGATGGGTTTTTCTGTTTTCAAATTCCTGCAATCTCCTGATCAGAATTGGAGAGACACTTGGGACATTGAAAAGTGGATGCAAGAAGAAGGATTCGGCAAGCAAGCTCAATGATTTTGAACATCTTTCGGCGTGCAACCCCTGCAAATAAAATTTCAAGAGAGTGAAAAAGACAGCAACAAAAGGTTTGATTTGGATGTGGGGCATTTCAACATTTGTAATCCGTTAATGCTCAAACTGTCTGTATGTTTTTGAATTGCATTGGTTGCGCTTCAAATGAAAAAGACATTTAGAATAGCATAACGAGTATTGTTAGATACAACTATCTTTCAATATTGTGAATAATGTCTTGCATTTTGAGCGCACATAAAGTTACTCCGGATCTGCTTCGCTAACAATTTAAACGTGACACTAATTGGAGAAAATTAACGTGCCAATAGTGTAAAAATATATTACTTGTGAAGATTATTTGCCTTAATGGCCAAGTGATTTTTTTTATAAATGCTAATAAAACAACAATCATCTTGTTTTTGTCAAAGCAATTAGGATGTCTAGGTTAGCTTTTGCGCATTTTAACCGGTTCACCTCCCCAGGCGATCTTAAGTTGAATTCCCGCATGTCTGTCTAGATCACATGGGATTCCTATTTTAAATACTCTAAAAAAAAAAAAACTCAAAACTATAAGAAAATGAACGAACTCTTTTATTATCTAAGCCAACACCTTATCGGTGGGTAGTTAACCAGTTTTACCGGCTTAGGATTATGTCGGTTCCTTACATTCCGTCAATCAATCAGCTAGACGAAATTCCATGAACTTTTCTTTCACTCTAAAAATTCCATTAACTTTTTTTTTTTTTTTGGTCGGAAGAGGTAATATATTAACATTAAGTAGGAAAAAACGTACAACCCTTTCCCATAACATCAATACAAAGGATGTCCATCATCGCTTGCAGAGGAAATAAAACCCAGTTGGACTGAAGAAGACCTTTGTCATGGGCTTTTGCGGCCCAATCAGCAGGGCATTAGCATCTCGTCGCACGTACTGCACAGTAAGATGAGAGAAACAAGGGATTAGGGCTTGACATTACGCAATCAACGCACGATGCTCCCATGGTGGCGGGCGATTCCGATTGATGATCTGAACGAGGATTAAGCAGTCGGATTCGATCTGGAGGTGAGTGTCTGTGTTCCCTTTGTTCACGAACTCCCGCAATGTTTGTAAAAGAGCGTTGATCTCTGTTTCTAGCGCTGTTGAGGTATGAACGCTTCGCGTGAATCCGTCGGTTATTCACCCGGTATGATCTCGTGTGATGCTTGCAATCGCCCCTTGTTGAGTGGGACCGCAAAAAGCTCCGTCAAGATTTACTTTGAATAATCAATTTTTTCATAAATTGCAAGTGATAATTATTAGGGACTTGCCTACATCATCGCGGTCCTTCTTTTGAATCGAATTCATTCGGCTTCTACGTGCGAATTTCCAATGATTGTATCGTTGAACTATCACCCTGAACGATTATGATTCAATTTTGTGTTTTAGCTTGTTAACTTAAAAGAACGTTTGACATGTTTGAATTGATTTTCCCAAAAGCGGAGAATTAAAAGTTTAGCTTCCTTTAGGAGGGTAGCAATTTATTACGTTAGAATCGGGGAAAGTACCAAAAAGGTTTCAAACTTAATTGCATTGATACTATTTTGGTCATAATATTTTCGACTGGACTAATTTAATTCTAAACCTTTTACATATATGCTTGTTAAGTCTATCTAACCAATTTTGGATAAAAATCACTGATGTAGATGCCAACCATTCTATATAGCACTATCGATGTTGATGTGGACATATTTACAATTTTTAATTTCTTTATGAATTTATTGTTCTTTTCTTTTCTTTATCTTTTTCGTTTTTTTTTTCTTTGTGGCCGGTGAGGGTGGTAAGGGGTGCAACCCTTGATAGGTTCGACAAGGGTGGCCCTCACCGGAAATGGTGAGGGCTCAACCCTCGTGGCCTAGGTGAGGTTGCCCTCATTGCTCACAATGATAAATGGAAAATAAAAATAATAAAAAATTCAAAGAATTTTAAAATTTTATAAAATTTATCATTGTCAATACCAATCTTGCTATGTAGAATAGCCCGCATCCATGTTAGTGCTTTTTTTCCAAAAATATGTGGATAGAGTCAATTGGTCTAATTGAAATATTTAAAACTGAATTTGTATTAATATAATAGGCTTAGGACTTTCTAAATACTTTTTCCATTAGAGCCTGATTCGTTTAGCATGATATAAATCACTCATCGACTGTCTCCGCCTTTCAAATACCAGCAAGTCCAAATCAAGAGTTTCTTGGCTTCTTCCATCGCTCTCTTAGGCATTTTTCTCGAGTTCAATCCAATCGATTACTCTTGAATCTAACGACAACAGCCAAATAGGCATCATAATGAGCAGCTTCTCATTCCTTTTGGGGACTTGCCAACATATAAATTTTGACAGCCTATATAGTCATTCATTACATAGAAAAATTAGGGATCGATCTCAACTCTTAATATATATTTGCATATTAAGAGCATTTTCTTAATCATAAGCCCACATTAATTGTATTATTATTGGATTGGGGCTAATGGGTTTAAGCAAGAAGGCTTCGAATTTAATTAAATTATCTTGACTATGTTTGTGAGACTGATAAATTTGGCCAAGCCCATTGCATCTCAATTCTAACGTGCTATGCCCATGGGGGTGCTCTAAAGTAGGGATGTTTATAGGTTGGTCAATTTTGGAAATAATAGGCAGGAATGGAAAGAATTGTCAACAAATATTCGAAGTACAAAAGATGGAATTCTCGGTCAAAGAGCAATTGGAAAGTACAGCGTTATTGGCTACTTTGGAGAGCAAGAATTGAAGGAAAAATACTTTATGTTTTCATATTATTTCTTTACCAAAAAAAAAAAAAGAATTGAAGGAAAAATAATAAATAAAAAAATCATTAATTAATGGAGGAGAAAAAAAAAATCAAGCTTGATATAATTTGCTCCGCCAAAACACCACTTTCCATTTTCCACTCCGTCATGATATCTCCACGATATAAAAGAAGGCAAAAAAAGCACAGAAAAAGACTCTTCGCCCCCTACTTTGCTCTCTGATCTACTTCTCTATTTCGTTGCAATACTCCGCGGAGGATAACTTCAATCTCTTTCATTCCTATTTACTTTATAGCTAAAAATACATGATTCATGAAGAAATCGATAAAGATTAAGACACGATTCATTCATTCCCTCTATCGTCCGACTGTACCGTGTTACAATAATTGGCAAGAGCCAGCAAAGGATAGATGTTCCTGTAATTTGGATAGTGCAACATGCAATTCCTTTCGACAATAACATCCTGAAAATATCAAAACAATTAATATATTCTCTTATCAAATTTTAACTTATGCTATAACATATAATTGAAATATTTTAACGGAATTATAGGTACTTATTTATAATAATTTATATTTATCAAAATTTTAATGACTGGACAATAAGACTAGTATTATAAAATAAAGCTTTATCGATACCTTCTTCTTGGTTCCTTCTTCCATTATTAAATAATTAAATTTATTAGAAAATATTTAATAATTTTCATATAATATACTATTCAATTATAACTTATAAATTAATCATTTCAAATTAATAAAATGTAATTAAATAAAATATTTATTAGATTAAATAACTCATACTTATAAATTATATTTAACAAATATCAATTATTGTACTATCAATGCAAGTACAATGTAAATTAAATTCACTGTAAAATTAAAATTCTCTTTTATTCCATTTCTCACTAGCGAGAGCCAAAAACCCCCCATTCAATTCCATTCTCATAGTCAACCAAATAAAGTAATTGAAATCATTGTTCCATTTCATTGCGCCCCACCAGATGCAACATAAAAGATTTGACAAAATAAGTGAACACACTAACCTGCCCAGTATGAATCAGGCCCATCACAGCCATCCAGTCTGGACCAAGTTCGATCTATTTCCTTTAAGAGGTGTGTACCTATGTCTCAGTCAAAGATAGATATCAATTCTTAAAGCTTATTGTTACTATATAAGGGTACCACTAAAATAGAATTGTCCAGAATTTCCAATATAATATTACTTGATTTTTTTTTGTTTTTCAATTGCGTGTTGGCATGGACTAAGATATACAATAAAGATGAATTTGTCTATCTCATGGGGTTCTAGTTCTATTTTTGGCAGTAGAATATAAATGATTAATATTTTTCTTCTTCTTCTTTTTTTCCAATGATTAATATTTGCAAATGTAACATAAATGATTGTTCACTCTATTGTGCAATCCCTCATAAATCCTATATATAGTTACTTTACTTTTCAAAAGAATCTAAACAATCCAAAAGCCATCCACTTCTACTGTTTTTGGGCTTTTAGAAATCAGATCTGTCAACACATCTTTCCTATGAGTGCTGTACCGAACTCAAACAAGCAATCTTCAGGAGCATTCTACAAAAGTTATCTTCCTCGGGCAAGAGGTAACTCTCTCCCCAGCCACCAATTTCTAATTGCGTTTCCAAAAGAAAAGCTGCTCCTTTACAAATAGCTGCGCTATTGTTGTAGCTCTTGCCGGCGGTTGTCAGTGCCATGAGCGCAAACCATGTGGAATACGTAAAACAAACTTCCCACTCTCCATACCTGTGCATATGCTCCAATAATCGCTGTTTTAATCCAATTGAACTCTCGAAACTATTCCCTCGGGAGAAGAGGAGCATACCATGATCCATCAGGCATTTGTACGCTTTCGAGTAATCGGGTACCATTGGATAGGCAGTCTTGGATCTTTTCTTTCCAGTGTCCTGGGTACGATTTCTTGAACTAGAGCCTTGATAGCTGATGAAGTGCACTCAACGTATTCGTGCTCAATAATAATGTCCTCAAGAAATTGAAGTGGATTGAGGGGCTACACCATTGACGATTGAAAAATTTGTATGTTCTCAGTGATGTAAAGGAAACTGAGACCTGAAATGAATAATAAGACCCTTTTTGAGCATACGTACTTCCAACCAGTTTTCTCTTCTTACAGGATCCCATGACGAAGATCCACCATTTTTACTCTGCAAAAAATCTTGTTTGATGATAAAAGATTGAAATTAGGAAACTTCTATTAAGTATAGTTGACAATATTTTTTTCTTAAGTTCTTCAGTTGAGTGTGAATAATGTGCAGCGATATAACAACCTGGGAATGGTAGCTGGCCAAGAAAATCAAAGGCCCTCGGCTCAAGGAAGGGTGTATGCAGTCACCCAAGAGGAGGCACAGGCCTCCAAAACCGTCATCTAGGTACGATCTCTCTCAATGATAAGAAGGCTTATGTTTTGTTTAACACGGGTGCAATGCATTCTTTCATATCTGATCAGTATAAAAGGCTGTGTGAATTAGAAGTCAGACCACTTGAAACCATTCTTAGTATCTTTACGCCATTAGAGAGTGTGGTGTTTTCTTCGTTGGTCTCCAAGGACTACAGGATCTCTATAGGAGGACGAGATCTAAGACTAGACTTAATGGTGATGGGTATGTACGACTTTGATGCCATCATAGGAATGAATTGGCTTAGTAAACAACGGGCTCAAGTGGACTGTCATGAGAAAGTGATTCAGTTTACCAATGAGTGTAGTTTTGAGTTTCGTAGGGGAAGGTATAGTCTGTTGGTAGCCCTAATCACGACATCAAAAGCACAAAAACTACTCGATGAAGGAAGTGAAGGTTGTTTGGCAACAATTAAAGCCCAAATGCAGGATGAAAGGAAATTAGAAGACGTTTAGGTCATAAGAGAATTTCCAGACGTATTTCCTGAAGAATTGCTAGTTTTACCACCAGAACGTGAAATTGAATTTGTGATTGAGCTAGTTCTTAGGACATAACCGATTTCAAAGGCTTTGTATAGAATGACCCTAGCAAAAATTAAGGAATTGAAAGTGCAGTTGCAGGAACTGTTAAACAAAAGCTTTGTTAGACCAAGTGCTTCCCATGGGGTGCTCTAGTTCTATTTGTTAAGAAAAAGGATGGATCAATGCGCCTTTGCATTGATTATAGGCAATTGAATTAGGTGGTGATTAAGAATAAGTATCTGTTGCCTAGAATAGACGATTTATTTGATCAATTGCAGGGAAGGTTTGTCTTTTCTAAGATTGATTTAAGGTTTAGGTATCATCAGTTAAGAATCAAGAATGAAGATATTCTTGGTGATGCCATTTGGCTTGATTAATGCACTTGCTGCTTTTGTGGACCTAATGAATAGGGTGTTCAAGCCATATTTGGATCAATTTGTGGTAGTCTTTATTGATGACATCTTGGTATCTCGAGGGGACTAGAACTGCATGAACAACATCTCAAGATAGCGCTACAAACCCAGAGAGAGCACAAGTGGTACACCAAATTTAGTAAGTGTGAATTTTGGCTCGACCAAGTAGTGTTCTTGGGCCATGTAATAACTAGGAAAGGAATCTCCATGGATCCATCGAAGGTTGAAATAGTGATCAATTGGCCAAGGCCGATGATGCTAATGGAAATCAGAAGTTTCTTAGGATTAGCTAGATACTATCGCAGATTTATAGAAGGATTTTCACGTCTAGCCGGTCCTCAAACTAGTTTACTCGGAAGAATGTAAAATTCGAATGGAATAGTGAGTGTGAAAAATGTTTTCAAGAACTCAAAAGAAGGTTAACAATGACCCCAATTTTGACCATACCGTCTGGATTTGGTGGGTATACAGTTTATAGCGATGCATCCCATAAAGGATTTGGATGTGCCTTAATGCAACACGGCAATGTCGTAGCCTATGCATCTCGGCAATTGAAGCCTTATGAATCGAACTATCCCACTCATGACCTAGAATTGGTAGCCATCATCTTCACTCTGAACATATGGCAACATTATATATATGGAGAAAAGTTTGAGATTTACATTGATCATTAGAGTCTAAAGTACCTTTTCTCTCAGAAGGATTTGAACATGAGAAAGAGGAGGTGGATGGAGTTATTGAAGGACTATGACTGTGAGATATTCTTCCGTCCAAGAAAAGCTAACAAAGTTGTGAATATGGCCAGTTTGCATATTAAGGAATGGAATCTTTTGGAAACAGTGGCTAATGCAGAATTTAAGTCAGAGGTAAATCAATTGGCTAGTCTAATCGCTACTCCGTGAATTGAGCCTGAAACAATACAAAAGATTAAGACTCTACAACAATCAGACCCTGAGTTCACAAAGTTACGCAAAGAGACCTTAGCAGGAAAGAGAATCGATTTTCAAGTATCGGATGATGAAATAGTTAAGTATCAAGGTCTACTATGTGTGCCGAAGGATGAAGAGTTAAGAAAAGAGATTCTGTTAGAAGCACACAGAAGTCACTATAGTGTTCATCCCGAATGCACAAAGATGTATCACAATTCACGCCAACATTATTGGTGGAATGGGATGAAAGGGGATATTGCCAGGCACGTGGCGCAATGCCTAACCTACCAACAAGTAAAGACAGAGCCTTAGATATCCTTGAATGAAAATGAGAACACATAACGATGGACTTCATATAAGGACTTCCTAGGACGTCATGTGGTCACAATTCTATTTGGGTAATAATAGATCGGTTGACCAAGTCTGCACATTTCTTGGTTATACATGTTGATTATTCTTTGACCAGGTATGTAGAAATCTATGTGAAACAAATCGTACGATACCATGGGATTCCAATCACTAAACATCTTATAGGAATTCAAGATTTACATCAAATTTCTGGAAAAGTCTTTAGACTACCATGGGTGCAAAGCTCCAATTCAGTACTGCATATCATCCTTAGACAGATGGACAGTTTGAGAGAAATTTCAAATATCAGAAGATATGCTAAAAGCCTGTGCAATCGACTTTAAGGGTAATTGGGATGAGAAATTGCCATTAATCAAGTTTCCCTATAATAACAATTATCAACAAAGTATAGGAATGACGTCATTTGAAGCTCTATATGGTAGACCCTGTAGAACCCTAGTCTGCTAGGAAGAAGATGAGGAACAAAAACTTACAGGCCATAATTGGTACAAGCTACCTTATATACTATTAGAGTTATAAGAGAGAGATTATAGACGGTTCAGAATTGGCAGAAAAGTTATGCCGACAAGCGCAAAAGACCATTGGAATTTAATGTAGGAGATCATGTATTTCTGAAAATATCATCAGTAAAAGGAGTTTCTTATTTTGGAAAGAAGGGCACTTAAGCCCAAGGTTTATTGGACCATTTGAAATCCTCAAAAGAATTAGAAATCTAGCCTACCAGTTAGCGTTGCCTCCTAAATTGGGAAATACACACGATGTCTTCCATGTATCGATGTTAAGGAAATATCAGTCCAACCCTTCTCATGTATTGGACTATGAGACCATTGAGGTAAATGATAGGGTAAGATATGTGGAAAAGTTGGTACAGATTTTGGATATAAAAGAGCAAGTCTTAAGGACCAAAGTTGTTCCCCAAAGTCCTTTGGCAACACCATGACGTGGAAGAAGCAACGTGGGAAAGTGAGGAAGATATGAAGCAATGTTACCCTCACTTGTTTAGCCATGATTTAGATGTCCAAATTTCGAAGATGAAATTTCCTAAAGAGGGGAGATTTGTGACATCCTGATTTTCGGCTAACTTGGGTTGTATATTATTGGGATATTTTAACTTCGGGCTCGATGGGAATTCGGGAGTATTGTTTAATTAGCAAAAATATTATTTTCATTAGTGGAAAATAATTGCGATTATTTGCCTTTATTAAAATTTATTTATGTATTTCCGAATAGTGCCTTAATTTTCATTTTAATTAGATTCCGTTAATTTTTTTTATTTTCTTTTATTTTTGGGAATCTTATGTTTTGGACAGTAATTTGAAAAAAGTTTGGTTGGCTTGCATAACGGTCTCGTTGTGTTGGCACTTAGCCCACCCGCGTGTTGTGACGCGACATTTCTCTTTGCGACTCTTAATTTCCATTTGAACCTCGACATGGTTTCCCATCTGCTCCGTCACAGGCCACCAACGTCACTATTCTGCACCACCACCGATTAGATTCCGTTAAATTTTTTATTTTATTTTCGGAAATCTTATATTTGGGACCGTAATTTGAAAAAATTTTGGTCAGCCTGCGTAATGGTCTCATTATGTTGGCACTTAGCCCAAGTATAATATATGATGGAGTTTAATGCTACCGGCCTTGGAATTTAAGCAACATGGGGAAGTCTCCCTTCTATAATATATAATATTAAATATTAACAATAGAACAAGTAGATGAATACGAAGCTGTTCAATTGAATTAATTAGAAGCAGCGAGCACATGGAGTCTTTCCACCTATTGGACAGATGGAGTCGCTCGTAGCTATTCAAGGAATTTGGTCTATATGATCTGGAAACCTCAACAAAAAATATAATATATACTAGAGTCTAATGCTACCGGCCTTGGAATTTAAGTAACATATTGAAGTCTCCCTTGTTCGACAGTGACCTAATCTTAAATATTAACAATAATAGAAAAAAATAAAAGAGATCGAAAGAGAATGTGCTGACGAAACTTTGCTGACGAAAGTATATAGAGGACCCGTCAAAGGCAACGCAAAGAAAGGAACTCGTGCTGCAGCATATACTTGGGAAGCTCACAACTGAGTAATAAAATTCTAATCTAGATACGCAGAGCAAAAGATGGCAGATCAAGAGTTGCACGCTTCTTAACACCGCACCATTTTGATATGTGGTGGAAGTGAGGAGCGGGGAGAAGATACAGATTAGTAGATAAAACAACAGGTCAACATGAAAAACAAGATCTATGTTGATACATATACATAATAGACATATTATGTAATGATATCATAAACCACAAAATTTTATTCTATCATTAGTATATCAATTATATATGATACTACACCTACCCGTCAAAGGCAACGCAAAGAAAGGAACTCGTGCTGCAGCATATACTTGGGAAGCTCACAACTGAGTAATAAAATTCTAATCTAGATACGCAGAACAAAAGCTGGCAGATCAAGAGTTGCACGCTTCTTAACACCGCACCATTTTGATATGTGGTGGAAGTGAGGAGCCGGGAGAAGATCCAGATTAGTAGATAAAACAACAGGTCAACATGAAAAACAAGATCTATGTTGATACATATACATAATAGACATATTATGTAATGATATCATAAATCACAAAATTTTATTCTATCATTAGTATATCAATTATATATGATACTACACCTACCCACGCATGGCTGCATTGGTGGGGGTGTCCCCCCCCCCCCTAACCAGAGGTCAGGAGTTCGACCCCCCAGTATGCTCCATGATTTAAGTGGGGGCTTCGGAGGTAGGTTGCTGGGCCAATCTCCCTCAAGTTATAGTTGGTGTTGTGGTCTCGTAAGGTGAGCGAGGCCGGATCCTCGGTATAAAAAAAAATTTATATACGATACTACATATATATGTATATTTAGATGATATAATCAAATAAACCAATATAGTTAGTAATTAATAATGTGTAATCATATATGTCGTGTAATTATATTGACATAAGTCTAGATTATACATATTAGCAACATTTTCGTATTGATTACTGCAATTTGGAATTAGTTGCTTCTTTTCAAATAGAGATTTTTTTTTTTGATAATTCAATATTCCTAAGTATAATATAGAATTTCTAGCAAAAGGTATAATATACAATTAATTAATTAATAGTCAGTTTAACAATAGCGGAAATAATTGATAATGTGTACTTACATGTGTTATAGCATAATACACTTTTTAAGTTAATGATAATTTGTCTCGGGCATTAAGAAATGTTTTTGACTCTACACAATTAGACTATGTTAAAAAGCTTTTTTCTGTTATCAAAAAGGCCAGTTGTTAAAATTTCTCCTAATTCATCGAGATATAAAAAATTGAAAATTTAAAAAAAGCACATAGATTCTTCCATGGCTCTAAGTGCTTTCAATAGATAAATAAGATTGAAAGTACCCTTTTTTGGGAAAGGAGTTTATGAAGTGTGGGTGGGAAAATCTCTTAAACTTCAATATTCTTTTTTATTTTCATCTTGGTTTGGAGAATAAATATCTTATGTAAAGACGACATATACTACAAATATAGTGATAGTACTCGATTAGTTCTTAATAAAGTGAGTATGTTACGAGATTGGTGAGGAGGGGTAACAAAATGATAGGATACCCTCTTTTGTCGAACTAGATTCTCAAAGAAAACCTACTCTAATTTTTTGAGAACGTGATGGTCATGGTTCTCCCCGAAATCGATTGACGGCTGGGATTATGGAACTACAGGGACAAAGTGTCGGCCATGGTAAGCCCCTACAGCATAGACATAGACCTAATATACCACAAGGGTCGGTTCCTAGTTGTGGATGGCAAGGAAACGATAAGGGCATGCGACGTGAGACAAAGAGGGACCTAAACCTACTACAGAAGCCCTAGTCATGGCATGGAGGCCGCACAGATTGATCGATAGCAATTACTTCATTGAGAAGCTTTATCTCATGGTGTGTTCGGGGGTCATTGTTGGTCGTTCGGGGAGAATGGCAACTAGGGCTTACGACCTCCGGCTTTCAAGTGTTCTCAATCAACCTCGTAGCGAGCACTTGAACAAAGGTCCACAGTTTGGGCGATGGATCTCTATTTCTAGGTCTCTACTTTATCCATGAAGGTGAACGAGTAACATCGCAGCATCGACCCCAACTGTAAATACTTCACGGATGGTCATACTTATGGGCACCACAAAGATCAAGACATGGGCGTTCATTGCCCGGAAGACGGCTGAATCGGTTGGCTCTTCAACGGCATGCTGGATTGTCCTGATTCGATGCCTCGGTGGATAGAGCCCTTCTATTGTCTGGAACTCCGATCGGTAGGCAGCGACACCACTGACTAATTCCAAGCCTTTCTAATCTTAATCACTTTAAGATGGGGATTAGAAATACCGTCATTTCTAGGATTGTTTCCATTTGTAATCTTAATCACTTTAGACAATAGTGCTAATGAGCGAAAAACCGGAAAACCTCATCCCAAATAACTAGTGATGAGACAACGCTTTCTAATATCTGTCCCAAAATTTAAGCAATATTAAAGTAGAGTAAAAATATCTATCTTAAATCAGGGGCAAATATCATTGACCTTGGGCAATACGAAACACCCACATTCATATAAATCTTGTTGGTCTAGCCCATAAAATTAATATAAAAGCACATGTAAGGAAGCGACAGTCATTTTGTTGTGGAAGTAACCAATGCCATATACAAGAGAGAATCTCCTATAAAAGGAAGCGAAAACTGAGGTGTAGACCTAGTGCACCATCCGTATCTAGGTATCAAAACAATGACGAAACTGCACGTAAAGGTGGCTGTGATCGGTGCCGGCATGTCCGGTCTAGTTGCAGCCAGGGAGCTCCGCCGCGAGGGGCACCAAGTGGTGGTGTTCGAGAGTAGCAACGATGTCGGTGGCACTTGGCTGTACGATCCTCGGGTCGAATCCGACCTCCTAGGGTCTGATCCAGGGCGTGAGGTCATCCATACCAGCATGTACCAGTCGCTTCGGGTGAACCTCCCGAGGCAACTCATGGGTTTCTCGGACTACCCATTTCTCGAGAAGGGATGTGGCGACCCAAGGACCTTCCCGGGTCACGAGGAGGTGCTCCGGTTTTTGCGCCGCTTCGCGGAGGATTTTGGGCTGATCGAGTTGATTCGGTTCAAGCACAAAGTGGTTCGGGTTGAGCATGCGGTCCAGGGGAGGCGGGACAAGTGGGCTGTGGAGTGGCGGACGCGCAATGGAGAGGAGGCTGCGGGCGAGGATGTTTTCGAGGCTGTGGTGGTTTGTAACGGCAAGCACGCCCAACCAAAGATTGCTGAATTTCCAGGTACGTCGTCCGGTGTAATGTTATCATTCTCGAATTGCTTCGCTTCGTCGGTATCTGTTTTCTTCATTTTTCTTGCCTGAATTTGTCGTCGTCCGTTTTAGTAGTCGAGTAAGCACCAATTAGGGGAAGAGAAGATCCGAACTATACTTCTTAGCAACCCATTCAGGTGTGGGTTTGCCATCAAGAGACACTTCAGAAGGAGTTCATCAGCATCTAACAGTCAAAAAGCAGATCACGGTCTTCCCAAGCAGATGAGCTACATTCCGCAACACCCTTAACTAGGGTTAGACTAGCCCCACACAATAAGGATCATCTCTTTCAAATAACACAATAATCTCGGCATGAAAAATAATCTGAGATTTTATGAGATCATTACTAATTTTTTTAAAAATTTAAACTGTTAGATAAATGTGTAATTTATTATTTAAATATTATAATACTCATCCTTATATTTATTTTGGTCTTCTCTAGTACTAGGCGTGTAAATTCAACTGGGAAGGGAAATAGGAGCCTGGAAAGATTTAAATTCATGATTTCATATTCTGATATCATGTGAGATTTTTGTAGGATTATCGCCAGCTATTTTAAAAGCTTAAAATATTAGATAAAAGACGTGGTTTATTATTTAAATATTCTAACAAAGCATAATAGCATCTATATTATGAGGCAAAACCATAATTAGGGCATCTTATCTAATCTTTGCAAACCACGCCATAGATGATATAATTACGTAAAGTAAACTAGATTGTAATTAATTATGTGTTACTATATATGTTATGTAGATATTTTCATAGATCACGTGTATTAATAATGTTGTTATATTGGTTATCATAAGTTGTATCATGGTTGCCTCTTTTCATAAAGAGAGCCTTTGAGGAATTTATATTACTGTGTATTATAGAGAAATAATAATTAGCAATCATATAAATTGTTATGTAATTAAAATATAGATTGTTTGAGAATGTTTGTAGCATAATATACTTTCAAATTACATAATCAAGTGTTTTGTTGATTAAGAAAACTTATTTTGTAGTACCAAATGTAAATCTTTGCAGAAAACTTTTTTGTGCTATAAAAAAAGGCAAAATTTTGAATTTTTTCCTAATTGATTGAGATATTAAGAACTGAAAGTTCTTTAAAGAAGTCACATAGATTCTTACTTGGCACAAAGTGTGCTCCGAATAGATAAATAAGATAGAAAGTGCCCTCTTTTTGGAAAACAAATTTATAAAGATCAAGGGTTTGGGAAAAAACTTTGAAAACTTTAATATTCTTTTCGGTATTCATCTTGGTTAGGATAAAAGATATCTTATGTATATAAGACATCTAATATAAGTACAGTGACTTAATTCGATTATTTCTTAATAAATGAGTATGTTAAAAGACTAATGACAGGTGACAGAGTTATAAAATACTCTCTTTGTTCTAGTTACCATGATATTCAGACATAAACACGTCATCTAACCTAAACAAGTATAGTGAAAACTTGATTTTACCTACCTCTCTCTCTCTTCTGAAAGGAGAAAACTCATACTGCAATTTTTTTTTTTTTTTTTTGTGAAACTAAATTCTTGGACAAAAAAAACTTTATGCTAATGTATACAAAGTGTCATAATTTGCAAGGAAGGGAGTTAGATAATGTGAATTGCGCGACTTCTATTCTATCAATTTCAAAGGATTTATAATTCCATACTTGTGCCTTGTCTTAGAGTCATTTGAGGAGTATCTTTTGGATATGAGTCGAAATATAAGAGTAGTGAGGATTATTCATGTGTTCGAACTTGTTGAACACAAAAATAGAATTACAATAGTTAAGTCATTTGCCTAATTAAAAATTGAATTGGCAAACAGGTGGACTTATATCTTTATATAATCAACTTAAAATGTTGGATTGCGTTATGAAAAATAAATTACATAAACTCGACACATATGCTTTTTGGAATAGTTTTCTGTCTTTTCTGTAATTATATGTATACCATACGATTGTGAGGTCTTCTCTTTATTGTTCACTTCTTTTTTCTCACTAGAAAATTACTTGTCACAGGGAGATCAACATGGCCAGGAGAACAACTACACAGTCATAATTATCGAGTTCCCGAACCATACAAAGATAAGGCGTGACTGATATGACTTCTTTATTTTCTTCAAACATAATCTCGAATTAACTTATGAAATTTCTTAGATTACATGCAACAATCAAATGATTTATGTAAGCCAACCCTCGAAATGAAGTTTTAAATGTTTATCATTAAGGGGCGCGGGGCATTTACTTGATGAAAATATCACAAGCACACTCTCATGATTAGAGAGGTGTTGCGAATTCCTTTATTGTAAACACTAACATCCTCAGTAGTATTAGCTTCAATTGTCCAATTAGACATTCATCATATGGTTCATGTCTACTCTCTTCACTATTCTAGTTAGAAAACTGCAAGGAGTGTACTTTGTCTACATTGTCAAGCCCTCGAGGATTACTCCCTGCTTTCATCGGGGTGGCTTGGGACTTAATTCGTCCTTGAAACTCACATCTAATTCCTTCCTCGGCCTGATATACATGGGGTCAAGTCGTCAAAAAGCGTACATCAGTGATGATCCTTTGAGTTGGATGAGTCCTCTCACTCATGAATCACATTGCCGGTCCTTTCTCATCACTTACAATAACATCGTATGTGCCTTCAACTTACAGCTCACTCCCATTAAGTTTATGTATGAATTGTTTCTCTCTATTTTGCACGACAGATTGTGGTGATAATAGGAAAAGGGATTAGCGCAACCGAAATAGCCAAAGACATCTTACCTTTTGCCAGAGAAGTTCATCAAGCCTCAAGAGAAACAAATGCCCAAGTTGTGAAATTGAGAAAACTCGATGGGGTGTTCCCACATACCATGGTACCTTACATTTAATGGTTTATCTTCTTTTTTTTTTTTTTTTTTTGCAACTAAGTTTAGATGAAAATCCAAGTGCAGCCTTGAAAGTCCTAATTTCCATCCTCGAATATTAAGTGCGTGATCATTTTAATCTGATCTCAATCTCATTTATCTGGTTTTGTCTTTTGGCAGATTGCATGTGCGGAAGAGGATGGTAAATTAGTCTTCTCCTTCTTCTTCTCCTTTCTTCTTCTCCTTCTTCTTCTCCTTCTGCTGCTTCTTCTCCTTCTCCTCCTCCTTCTTCTTCTTCTGCTCCTTCTCCTTCTTCTTCTTCTCCTTCTTCTTTTTCTTCTCCTCCTCCTCCTCCTCCTTCTCCTTCTCCTTCTCCTTCTCCTTTTGCTTCTTTTGCTCCTGCTCCTGCTCCTGCTCCTGCTCCTTCTCCTTCTCCTTCTCCTTCTTCTCCTTCTTCTTCTTCTTCTTCTTCTTCTTCTTCTATTCGAGCAACTTCTCCTCCTGCTCCTGCTCCTTCTCCTTCTCCTTCTCCTTCTTCTCCTTCTTCTTCTTCTTCTTCTATTCGAGCAACTTCTCCTCCTGCTCCTGCTCCTGCTCCTACTCCTGCTCCTGCTCCTGCTCCTTCTCCTTCTCCTTCTTCTTCTATTCGAGCAACTTCTCCTCCTGCTCCTGCTCCTGCTCCTACTCCTTCTCCTTCTCCTTCTCCTTCTTCTCCTTCTTCTTCTTCTTCTTCTTCTATTCGAGCAACTTCTCCTCCTGCTCCTGCTCCTTCTCCTTCTCCTTCTCCTTCTCCTTCTTCTTCTTCTCCTTTTGCTCCTGCTCCTTCTCCTTCTCCTTCTCCTTCTCCTTCTCCTTCTTCTTCTTCTTCTATTCGAGCAATGGAGAGAGAAGATGGGTTTTGCTGTTTCCAAATTCCTGCGATCTCCTGATCAGAATTGGCAAGACACTTGGGACGTTGAAAAGTGGATGAAAGAAGAAGGATTCGGCAAGCAAGCTCATTGATTTTGAACATCTTTCGAGGAATACATGCAACCCTTGCAAATAGAATTTCAAGAGAGTGAAAAAGACAGCAAAAAAGAGTTTGATTTGGATGTGGGGCATTTCAACATTTGTAACCCGTTAATGCTCATGTAATCGTGTATGTTTTTGAATTGCATTGGTTGCGCCTCAAATGAAAAAGACATTTAGAATAGTATAACGAGTATTGTTAGATACAACTATCTTTCAATATTGTGAATAATGTCTTGCATTTTAAGGGCACATAAAATTTCTCCGGATCTGCTTTGCTAACAATTCAAACGTGACACTAATTGGAGAAAATTAATGTGCCAATAGTGTAAAAATATATTACTTGTGAAGATTATTTGCCTAAATGGCCAAGTAATTTCTTTATAAATGGTAATAAAATGACAATCATCTTGTTTTTGTCAAAGCAATTAGGATGTCTAGGTTAGCTTTTGCGCATTTTAACCGGTTCACCTCCCCAGGCGATCCTAAGTTGAATTCCCGCATGTCTGTCTAGATCACTTGGGATTCCTATTTTAAATTGTCACGCCCCGAACCCCGAGCGCGCACACATCCCACAGCGGTCGATCAAATATGCGACATCCCAGGACACGTCGCCGGCCCATTCATTTATTTACGCATGCGGAAGCGAAACAAATCCTCTGACAACAAAATACGGGATAGAAAAAAAGCAGGAAGCAAAACCACAACATAACACTTTCATAATTCAACAGAATTACAAACAGAGGTCTACAGCCAAAAGTCTACAAAAGACCGGCTCTTAAAAAGGAATTGTCCTACGACCTATAAGTTGGACACGTTCTCCAATCCTCCTAACTTCACCTCTGCAACTCCTCAAGGTCAGCCAAAGCTATCCAGTCGCTCCGTCCACCAGGGACCTGAAATTTTAATCCCACAACCGGGATGAGACGATGTCTCAGCAAGTTCAACCCCTTAAACCCCTATTAGAAAGAAAATACGCCCCGAGTGGCCTAGCCACATCACATAAAAGACTTACCTCGCCTTAGCCTTTATCTGCAGGTTAGCACAATTTATATAAACCAACCACGTGCAATTATGATAACCAAACAACCATGGCACAATCACATTATCAAACAATTCAACCACTTGGATCGTCTCAGCGATCAATCGACTCGGCCGATTACATGTCAATTCAATCATTACTCTTAATCACAGCCCCACTCGGCAGAATTAAAATCAGTGGCATCACGGCCCCACTCGGCGCGACCTTTATCAGGTGGCAATTCACGGCCTCTCAGGGCACGACCTCTCATAGGTGGCATATCACGGCCCCACTGGGCGCGACCTCTGATAGGTGGCATATCACGGCCCCATTGGGCGCGACCTCTAATAGGTGGCATATCACGGCCCTTACGGGCGACCTCTAATAGGTGGCATATCACGACCAATCACCCATTAATTTCCACACTTAGAATTTTATAAAGAATCCATATTTATTACAATCAACACTCAATTCGCCACATCCATTCATCAAATTCAAATTCTAAATGCACAACAGCGATCGGCACGAAATTCTCGAGCAAATAAGGTCCTAACAAAATTTTCGAATTTTAATAAATAATTAAATTTATTCCGAAAATTAATTAAATAATAATATTCATATTTTTCGCAATCCACCTTCAATTTATAATATCCGACCATCGATTTCAAAATCCGAATACACAGCAGAGACCGGCACGAAATTCTGAGAATTTAGTGTCCCGACAAAATTTTCGGAATTTAATAAATAATTAAATTTATTCCGAAAATAATTAAATAATCATATTTTAATAATTTCGAATAATGATATATTATTAAATTATTAAATAATTTCGAAATGTTTAAATAAATCAAAAGTAAATTCCTTTATGTCACATCAATGTTTATATTAATATAAACCTTCATTTAGCCTTAAATTAAACTCACTTTAAGCTAATTAAACACATTAATATAATCCACACTTAAATAAATTAAACTAACCATCTAATCACAATTAACATAAACTAAGCACACCTAAAACGTAATTAACCCTCTAAGCGAGGTTTAGTGAGTTAAACTCACCGGATTAACGAGCCGAGCAGACCAAAACGACGAGGACGGCGCGAGGATCGACTTTCCTCAAAGCGGGCCGAGCATCCGGGCTCGGGAAGGCGGCCAAAACTGGCCAAACAGGTGCTGCATACCCATTTTTCTGGGTTGCTGATCACGGGCGGAGGAGGGCTGATCCGAGCCTAATCGAGCGGAGGAACGGCGAGGGAGAGGGGCGGTAGCTCGGGCGGCCAACGGCGGGGCCTCACGGTGGCCGGAGGTGAGCTGGACGGCTCCGGCCGAGCTTCCCCAGATCTGGAAACGCTGCTGGACTCGCGGGACAGCAGGAACGAGCAGGAGGCGCACGGTTGCTGGCCTCGCTTGCTTGCGACGGCGACTTCGGCCATTCCGGGGACAGGACGGCGGACGGCGACGGACGAGGCTTCCCCGGCTCGCTGCTGGGTCCTTCGAGCAACAAGGAGATGGCAAAGAGAGGAGAGGGAGACGGAGATCCGAGCGGCAAGGCGCGATTGCAACGGCAGCGAGCGGATGGCGAGGACGGCGTGCGGCGGCGTGAGGCGGTGACGGGTGGCTCCGGGCGGCTTGCTCGACATTCTCCCTTGCTGCTGGTGCTCGAAGAAGACCAAGAAGAAGATGGGGGAGAGAGCCTCAACGGGAGAGGAAGGGAGGAAGAAGAAGACCAATTTCCCTCACATTCTCTCTCTCTCTTTCCCTCTCTTTGGCCCCACAAACATGGCCCACCATGACCTCATGTGACATCACTCTCCACTATCTCCCACAACCCTATTCCAATGGGTCCATTTTATTTTTCCACCGGGGCATAAAATCTTGTACACTTAATTCAATCAATTCTCAATCAATTCCGTCCAATTGAAGCTCAATTAAATTAACCCATGTGTCATCGGCCTTCTCACGACATCTCCCCATCAAATGGTCCAACTTGCATCCCGAAGATTCAATTAAAAACGGCCCTCTGACAATCCCGAACAAAAACAGCATTACTTTGCTTTTCCGCCAAAAATCTCGGTTTGTAGAAAAATCTTCTGAAGATAAGTCAATGATCCTAAAATGATTTGTGACACACCCAGACTTCCAATTTCTGAATTCGATCTCAATCCCACGGTTAATTTCACTTTGGCACGATACTATCGCGGCCCAACCTATCGGGTAGCCTTTAGAAATTTTCATGCATTTGACTTGTGGTTGATCATCTCAAGCCACAATGTACATCTTTGAAACATTGGCGACTTTCGGTTGTCGGGGGTAATCTCAAGGTTTCAAATACGGACACAGGGTACCCAATCGATAGAAAAGCCGGTCCAGTGTCGATCGACAAGGATTATGCAATCCGGTGGAATCACCCACACTCAATCACATGCCTCTTTCGAGTCGACGTATCTCCGGTATTTAATCGATTTTTATTTGTGTCGTAATGACCCTTACAGATTAGCTCGGTCGAAAAGTCGCTTCCTGGTCAAATTCTCGAGTCCGATGCATTAGAAATTCTTAACGGCTTCACCCGATAGACTAGTTTTCACATGAGTGGCCGACTCAAGGAAAAGAACTATATACGTGCCAACGAAATGCCCGTCTCAATTTATTGAAAATAGAATCGGAAAATCGGGATGTCACATAAATAATCTAAAAAAACAACTCAAAACTATTATCTAGGCCAACACCTTATTGGTAGGTAATTAACCAGTTTTACCGGCTTAGGATTATGTAGGTTCATTATATTCCGTCAATCAATCAGCTAGACGAAATTCCATGAACTTTTCTTTCAGTCTAAAAATTCCATTAACTTTGAATAATCAATTTTTTCATAAATTGCAAGTGATAGTTATTAGGGACTTGCCTACATCATCGCGGTCCTTCTTTTGAATCGAATTCATTAGGCTTTTACGTGCAAATTTCCAATGATTGTTTCGTCGAACTATCACCCTGAAGGATTATGATTCAACTTTGTGTTCTGGCTTGTTAACTTAAAAGAATGTTTGACATGTTTGAATTGATTTTCCTGGTAACGGAGAATTAGAAGTTTAGCTTCCTTTAGGAGGGTAGCAAATTATTATGTTAGAATTGGGGAAAGTACCAAAAAAGTTTCAAACTTATTGCATCGGTACTATGTTGGTCATAATACTTTCAACTAAACCAATTTAATTCTAAACATTTTGAATAGAAATCACTAATATAGATGCCAACCGTTCTACGTAGCACCATTGATGCTAATGTGGACATATTTACAATTTTTAATTTCTTTTATGAATTTATTGTTCTTTTCTTTTCTTTATCTTTTCATTTTTTTTTCATTGTGGCTAGTGAGGGCGGTGAGGGGTGCAACCCTCACCCGATTCGACAAAGGGTGGCCCTCACCGGAAATGGTGAGGGCTCAACCCTTGTGACTTGGGTGAGGTTGCTCTCATTGCTCGCAATGAAAAAAGTAAAATATAATAAAAAGAAAAATTTCAAAAAAATTTCAAAAAAATTATAAATTTATTAATTTCAATGCCGATCTTGCCATGTAGAATAGCTAGCATCTATGTTAGCGCTTTTTTTCCAAAAATTATCTGGATAGAGTCAATTGGTATAAATGCAAAAAAGTTTATAACTAAATTGGTCTAATTGAAAGATTTAGAATTGAATTTGTATTGATATAATAGGCTTATGACTTTTTAAATACTTTTTCCGTTAGAACCTAATTTGTTTAGCATGATATAAATCACTCATCGACTGTCTCCGTCTTTCAAACAACAGCAAGTCCAAATCAAGAGTTTCTTGGCTTCTTCCATCGCTCTCTTAGGCATTTTTCTCGAGTTCAATCCAATCGATTACTCTTGAATCTAACGACAACAGCCAAATAGGCATCATAATGAGCAGCTTCTCATTCCTTTTGGGGACTTGCCAACATATAAATTTTGATGGCCCATATCGTCATTCATTGCATAGAAAAATTAGGGATCAATCTCAACCCTTAAGAAGAAATATATTAATCTGTGTTTGCATATTAAGAGCATTTTCTTAATCATAAGCCCACATAAATTGTATTCTTATTGGATTGGGGCTAATGGGTTCAAGCAAGAAAGCTTCGAACTTAATTAAATCATCTTGACCATGTTTGTGAGATTGATAAATTCGGCCAAGCCCATTGCATCTCAATTCTAACTTGCTATGCATATTTTTTTTTTTTGGTCAGTCCTACTCTATTCCTACTCTACACTCACTCTCAGACTTTTTCCCTGCCTCTTGCAAGGCGTGGGAGTCGAAACCCACTCCTGAAACTTACGCGTCCTCATCACATCCCCCGAGAAGCTCTAAATTAGGGATGTTTATAGGTTGGTCAATTTGGGAAATAATAGGCAGGAATGGAAAGAATTGTCAACAAATATTCGAAGTAGGAAAGATGGAATTCTCGGTCAAAGAGCAATTGGAAAGCAGAGCGTTATTGGCTACTTTGGAGAGTAAGAATTGAAGGAAAAATAATAAATAAAAAAACATTAATTAATAGAGGAGTAAAAAAAAAAATCAAGCTTGATATAATTTGCTCCGCCAAAACACCACTTTCCATTTTCCACTCCGTCATGACATCTCCACGATATAAAAAGAAGGCAAAAAAAGCACAGAAGAAGACTCTTCGCCCCCTACTTTGCTCTCTGATCTACTTCTCTATTTCATTGCAATGCTTCGCGGAGGATAACTTAATCTCTTTCATTCCTATTTACTTTATAGCTAAAAATGATTTATGAAGAAATCGGTACAGATTAAGACACGATTCATTCATTCCCTCTATCGTCCAACTATACCGTGTTACAATATTTGGCAAGAGCCCGCAAAGGATAGATGTTCCTGTAGTTTGGATAGTGCAACAGGCAATTCTTTTTTACAATAACATCCTTAAAATATCAAAACAATAAATATATTCACTTATCAAATTTTAAATTATGCTATAACATATAATTGAAACATTTTAACGGAATTATACATATTTATTTATAATAATTTATATTTATCAAAATTTTAATTAATGGACAATAAGACTAGTATTATAAAATAAAGCTTTATTGATACCTTCTTCCATTATTAAATACTTAAATTTATTAGAAAATATTTAATAATTTTCATATAATATACTATTCAATTATAACTTATAAATTAATCATTTCAAATTAATGAAATGTAATTAAATTAAATCTTTATTAGATTAAATAACTCATACTTATAAATTATATTTAACAAATATCAAGTACAATGTAAATTAAATTCACTATGAAATTCTCTTTTATTCCATTCCTGAAATATTATTTCTCACTAGCGAGAGCCAAAACCCCCACCCCCCCCATTCAATTCCATTATCATAGTCAACCAAATAAAGTAATTGAAATCATTGTTCCATTTCATTGCGCCCCACCAGACGCAACATTAAATATTTGACAAAATAAGAGAACACACTAACCGGCCCAGTATGAATCAGGCCCATCACAGCCCATGCAGTCTGAACCAAGTTCGATCTATTTCCTCTAATAGGTGTGTACTTCTGCCTCAGTCAAAGAGCGATATCAATTCTTAAAGCTCATCGTTACTACATGAGGGTACCGCTAAAATAGAAGTGCCCAGAATTTCCAATATAGTATTACTTGATTTTTTATTTTTTTCAATTGTGTGTTGGCATGGACTAAGATATACAATAAAGATGAATTTGTCTACCTCATGGGGTTCTAGTTCTACTTTTGTTAGTAGAATATAAATGATTAATATTTTTCTTCTTCTTTTTTTCCAATGATTAATATTTGCAAATGGAACATAAATGATTGTTCACTATATTGTGCAATCCCTCATAAATCCTATATATAGTTACTTTACTTTTCAAAAGAATCTAAACAATACAAAAGCCATCCACTTCTGCTGTCTTTCGGCTTTTAGAAATGAGATCTGTCGACACATCTTTTCAATGAGTGCTGTCCCGAACTCAATCAAGCAATCTTCAGGAGCATTCTACAAAAGTTACCTTCCTCGGGCAAGAGGTATCTCTCTCCCCAGCCACCAACTTCTAACTGCCTTTCCAAAAGAAAACTTGCTCCTTTACGGATAGCTGCGCTATTGTTGTAGCTCTTGCCGGCGGTTGTCAGTGCCATGAGCGCAAACCATGTGGAATACGTAAAACAACTCTCCACTTTCCATACCTGTGCATATGCTCCAATAATCGCTGTTTTAATCGAATTGAACTCTCGAAACTATTCCCTCGGGAGAGGAGGAGCATACCATGATCCATCAGGCATTTGTACGCTTTCGAGGAATCGGGTACCATTTGATAGGCAGTCTTGGATCTTTTCTTTCCGGTGTCCTGGGTACGATTTCTTGAACTAGAGTCTTGATAACTGATGAAGTGCACTCAACGTATTCGTGCTCAATAATAATGTCCTCAAGAAATTGAAGTGGATTGAGGGGCTACACCATTGACGATTGAAAAAAATTGTATGTTCTCAGTGATGTAAAGGAAAATGAGACCTGAAATGAATAATAAAACCCTTTTTGAGCATACGTACTTCCAACCAGTTTTCTCTTCTTACAGGATCCCATGACGAAGATCCACCATTTTTACTCTGCAAAAAATCTTGTTTGATGATAAAAGATTGAAATTAGGAAACTTCTATTAAGTATAGTTGACAATATTTTTTTCTTAAGTTCTTCAGTTGAGTGTGAGTAATGTGCAGCGAGTATAACAACCTGGGAATGGTTCAGCCGGCCAAGAAAATCAAAGGCGCCCAGCTCAAGAAAGGGTATATGCAGTCACCCAAGAGGAGGTAGAGGCCTCCAAAACGGTCATCCAGGTATGATCTCTCTCAATGACAAGAAGGCTTATGTTTTGTTTAACACTGGTGCAACGCATTCTTTCATATCTGATCAGTATAAAAGGCTGTGTGAATTAGAAGTCAGACCACTTGAAACCATTCTTAGTATCTTTACGCCATTAGAGAGTGTGGTGTTTTCTTTGTGGGTCTGCAAGGACTGCAAGATCTCTATAGGAGGACGAGATCTAAGACTAGACTTAATGGTGATGGGTATGTACGACTTTGATGCCATCATAGGAATGAATTGGCTTAGTAAACAACAGGCTCAGGTGGACTGTCATGAGACAGTGATTCAGTTTACCAATGAGTGTAGTTTTGAGTTTCATAGAGGAAGGTATAGTTTGTTAGTAGCCCTCATCACGACATTAAAAGCACAAAAACTACTTGATGAAGGAAGTCAAGGTTGTTTGGCAACAGTTAAAGCCCAAATGCAGGATGAAAGGAAATTAGAAGACATTTAGGTCATAAGAGAATTTTGGACGTATTTCCTAAAGAATTGCCAGTTTTACCCCCAAGAACGTGAAATTGAATTTGTGATTGACCTATTTCTCGGGACAGAACCGATTTCAAAGGCCTCGTATAGAATGGCTCCAACAAAAATTAAGGAATTGAAAGTGCCGTTGCAAGAACTGTTAAACAAAGATTTCATTAGACCGAGTGCTTCCTAATGGGGTGCTCTAGTTCTATTTGTTTGCATTGATTATAGGCAATTGAATCAGGTGGTGATTAAGAATAAGTATCCGTTGCCTAGAATAGACGATTTATTTGATCAATTGCAGGGAAGGTCTGTCTTTTCTAAGATTGATTTAAGGTTTAGGTATCATCAGTTAAGAATTAGGAAAGAAGATATTCCTTAAACGGCCTTTAGGACTCCTTATGGACTCTACAAGTTACTGGTGATGCCGTTTGGCTTGACTAACGCACCCGTTGCTTTTGTGGACCTAATGAATAGGGCGTTCGAGCCATATTTGGATAAATTTGTGGTAGTCTTTATTGATGAGATCTTGGTATCTTGAGGGGATCGGAAGAGCATGAACAACATCTCGAGATAGCACTACAAACCCAAAGAGAGCACAAGTGGTACGCCAAATTTAGCAAGTGTGAATTTTGGCTCGACCAAGTAGTGTTCTTGGGCCATGTAATATCTAGGAAAGGAATCTCCATGGATCCAGCAAAGGTTGAAATAGTGATCAACTGGCCAAGGCCGATGATGCTGACAAAAATAAGAAGTTTCTTAGGATTGGCTGGATACTATCACAGATTTATAGAAGGATTTTCACATCTAGCCAATCCTCTAACCCAGTTTACTCGAAAGAATGTAAAGTTTGAATGGAATAGTGAGTGTGAAAGAAGTTTTAAAGAACTCGAAAGAAGGATAACAATGGCCCCAATTTTGACCATACCGTATGGATTCGGTGGGTATACAATTTATAGTGATGCATCCCATAAAGGATTTGGATGTGTCCTAATGCAACATGGCAACGTCGTAGCCTACGCATTTTGGCAATTGAAGCCTTATGAATTGAACTATCCCACTCATGACCTAGAATTGGTAGCCATCATCTTCGCTCTGAAAATATGGCGACATTATATGTATGGAGAAAAGTTTGAGATTTACACTGATCATTAGAGTCTAAAGTACCTTTTCTCTCAAAATGATTTGAACATGAGAAAGAGGAGGTGGATGGAGTTATTGAAGGACTATGACTGTGAGATATTCTACCATCCAAGAAAAGCTAACAAAGTTGCAGATGCTCTTAGTCTCAAATCAACAATGAATATGGCCAGTTTGCAGATTAAGGAATGGAATCTTTTAGAAATAGTGGCTAATGCAGAATTTAGGTTAAGAGGTAAATCAATTGCCTAGTCTAATAGCTACTTCGTGAATTGAGCCTGAAACAATACAAAATATTAAGACTCTACAACAATCAGACCATGAGTTCACAAAGTTACGCAAAGAGACCTTAGCAGGAAAGAGAATCGATTTTCAAGTATTGAATGATGGAATAATTAAGTATCAAGGTCAACTATGTGTGCCGAAGGACGAAGAGTTAAGAAAAGAGATTTTGTTAGAAGCACACAAAAGTCACTACAGTGTTCATCCTGGATGTATAAAGATGTATCACAATTCACACCAATATTACTAGTGGAATGGGATGAAAGAGGATATTGTCAGGCATGTGGCACAATGCCTAACCTACCAACAAGTAAAGGTAGAGCCTTAGATATCCCTGAGTGAAAATGAGAATACATAACAATGGACTTCATATAAGGACTTCCTAGGACATCACGTGGTCACGATTCTATTTGGGTAATAATAGATCGGTTGACCAAGTTTGCACATTTCTTGGTTATACATGTGGATTATTCTTTGACTAGGTACGCAGAAATCTATGTGAAACAAATCATACAATACCACGGGATTCTAATCATTATAACATATGATAGGGATTCAAGATTTACATCAAATTTCTGGAAGAGTCTTCAAACTGCCATGGGTGTGAAGCTCCAATTTAGTACTGCATATCATCCTTAAATTGATGGACAGTCTGAGAGAGTGATTCAAATATTAAAGGATATGCTGAGACGGTTAGAATTGGTACAAGCTACCTTCTATACTATGAGAGTTACAAGAGAGAGATTACAAATGGTTAGAATCGATAGAAAAGTTATGCTGACAAGCGCAAAAGACCGTTGGAATTTAATGTAGGGGATCATGTATTTATGAAAATATCATCAATAAAAGGAGTTTCTTATTTTGGAAAGAAGGGCACTTAAGCCCAAGGTTTATTGGACCATTTGAAATCCTCGAAAGAATCAGAGATCTAGCCTACCGGTTAGCGTTGCCTCCTAAATTGGGAAATATATAAGAAACCAAAAATCAACATTTGATGAAAGATCAACTTTGGATAAAAGGTATTTCACTAAAAGACCAAAGATCAACATTTGGGGACTTCCTTTCTCGCATCGTGATAGATATTGGCAAAGAGAATTTCTTAATGGAGGATTTCTCGGTTCTTATTATACTTGCACTTCTGTATACCAGCTTAGATCCTATTCCAGTGACACTGACCTTAGCTTTAATAATCCTTGAAGAGAATCCTAAAGCATCACAAGAAATCACTACATGCTCTTTCAATTACACATTAAATTAGGGAAAAATACCAAAAAGTTATTATCCTGTTGTATTTATGTTGAATCATTCATAAACTTTTTAATTTGGCTAATTTAATCCTAAATCATATGATGATTTACTAATTTAGTCAATTATAACATATTTTGGTTAGAAATTACTGATGTGAATGTCTTCAATGCCAAGTAATATTGACATGGACAATTTTTATAATTTTTTTAAAATTTTTGAATTTATTATTATTATTTTCTTTTTATTTTTCTTTCATTCTTTTCCCTTTTTTATTTTTTACAAATTTCGCGAGGGTTGTTGGCTGACTCTAAGCAAAGGCCAAAATGAGTGAGGGCCACAATTCTTGCCCCTAGCCAGGGAGGGCTTTGTGGCCCTCACCTATGACTAGCGAGGTCGCGACACTCACTCATGACTAGTGAGGCTTAGAAAGAAAAAAGAAAAATAGAGAACAAAAAAGTTACAATTTTTTTTTTTCACATTAGCTGGTTGTGTCGCATAGGATGGACTAACGTTACATTAGTGATTTTCGGTCAAAATTGGCTAGGTGGACTAAATTGACAAATCGTCAAAAGATTTATAATTAAATTGATCAAATCGAAAAATTTAGGATTGAGCAATAGATTTAAGACTTTTCTTTTGGTTTGTAATTTCTCCCATTAAATCATGTATAACGAAATCCCTTTCATAATTTCTTTAGTGGGTTTTCACTCATAATTTTTCGGCCATACTAAAAGCAAAGAGAATTATCAAACTTCTCCATCCCGTGGAAAGAAGACAAGTCGATGCCTTTCAATTTCAAGTATGCAATCTAGCCAAAGGCACTAATTCTTTTGCACAATTAGTTGATACGATTATCGAGTGCATGACTTCGATGGAATAAAGTGACGTGATTCCGAACATTTTCTATATGTTGGAATATGATCACATAACTAAAGGCCAAGAGAGGTGAAAATCGCTGAAATCCGATTCTAAGCTTTGGGGAGGCTTGCACATCAAGGTCATGGAAAAATAGAAATCAAGGGGGTGCATAGCAACTGCCTATTTCTATTCCGAAATAATTTTTCTATTCCATAAACAATTTTTCTATTCTAGACCTATTTCTGGAATAGAAATCCATTTGATAAACTTATTCTGTTTTTCTATTTCTGGAATAGATTTATATTCCAAAAATAGGTTTGGAATAGAAATCGAAATAGAAATTTTGTACTTTTCTATTTCTGGAACAAAAATGAGAAATAAAAAATTTTCTCATCGTTCGTTAACTAGTCCTTCATTCGTTGCCATCGACCACCGTCCGTCGGTCGCCGGTTGGCGGCCGGCGACCGGCGACGTGCGGCCACCCGCCACTCGCCGCCGCCACCAATTGCCAGGCCCCGGTCACACGGCCATCGGTCGCCGGTCGTGTAGCCGCCCGGTTCTGGTTGCACGGCCATGCCACGCGGCGACGGCCGCCGCTACCGTCGCCATCCAAAATGAAGAAATTTTGTGTCATTATCAAACGAATTTATATTTTTAGAATAAAAATTTTGTGTTATTATCAAACGATTATTTTTGCTTAGAAACTCTTCTAGAAATAAAAATAGAAAAATCTATTTCTATTCCGAAACTATTTCTAGAACAAAATGGTTGTCATGCGTGCCCATACACGATGTTTTCCATGTATCAATGTTAAGGAAATATCAGTCCAACCCTTCTCATGTATTGGACTATGAGACCATTAAGGTAAATGATAGGGTAAGATATGTGGAAAAGCTGGTACAAATTTTGGAAACACCATGACGTGGAAGAAGCAACGTGGGAAAGTGAGAAAGATATGAAGCAACGTTACCCTCACTTGTTTAGCCATGATTTAGATGTCTAAATTTTGAGGGACGAAATTTCCTAAGGAGGGGAGATTTGTGACACCTTGATTTTCGGCTAACCTAGGTTGTATATTATTGGGATATTTTAACTTTGGGCTCAATGGGAATTCAGGAGTATTGTTTAATTAGCTAAAATATTATTTTCATTAATGGAAAATAATTGCAATTATTTTCCTTTATTAAAATTTATTTATTTATTTCTGAATAGTACCTTAATTTTCATTTTTAATTTTTATTTTATTTTTATTTTTGAGAATCTTATATTTTGGGCCGTAATTTGAAAAAAAAAAATTTGGTTGGCCTGCGTAATGGTCCCGTCGTGTTGGCACTTAGCCCAAATGCGTGTCGTGACGCGACATTTCTCTCTACGTGAGAGAGAAAAGTTAATTTATCAAATCCCCAACAAAGCTAATTTCTCTCCGAACAAATCCCCAACAAAGCTAATTTATCAAGAAAACACAAGAAAAGCACTTTGAATTGTTGATTTCTCACAAAAAACGGCTTAGACTCAATCGTTCACTGTTTCATGGAATTTTCCAATCTAATACTCCATCTAAGAGTTATTAGTATTTATCAAATATGTTATTATCTAATTGAAAGCTATTGGACAGAATGACGAGAACACTATTTGAAAACAATATGGCTTTTTCCAAATGAATTGAAAAGCGAAAAGTCTTTCCCTGGACACAAAATTAAAAGGCTCACAAAAACGCAAAGTGCTCAATCGATTATCTGCAATAAGCAAGAAGAAAGGGTTGAGGATGATCCTTGGGATATTTTTTATTAAAAAAATTTGCTTTGTCAAAATTATTCCATGATATATGACTCTTAATTAACACAAATCTTCAATCATTCTTCGGAGCCTGAAATATGTGGTCTATGACCCAAAAAAAAAAAAAAAACAAATGTGGTCAAACATGTGTCCTTGAAATTTTTTTGAAAAGTCCTAAATTTATTGTAGGCAAAAGAACAGCCCAAGTGCCATAACTTGGCATGGAAGGACACTTAAGTACCATGACTTCAAAATGGTACACTTGAATACCAGTTTCGAAGTTAAATGGAACACTTAAGTGCCACTCCGGCGAAAATCCGGCCAAATGGCTTACGTGGCAACTTTCCAACGAGTTTGATCCAAAACGGTGTCGTTTTGCACGCTGACATGATGGCAAAAATGCAAAAATGACGCCGTTTCATGTATGACATGTAAATAATAATATAAAATTAATTAAATAAGATTTAAACTTAATTTTATTTAAAATATTAAAAATTTAATTAAAAAAAAAGGTGGGGAGGGAAGGTCGAACGGGATAGCTAAGGGCTGAGCCCTCATCGCCGCCACCTCCCCGCCGTCGCCGGGAAGGGCCGGCGACGGAGGGGGGAGGGTCGGCCGGGGTCGCCAGCCCCCGGTTGACCGGACGGCGAGGGCTCGCGGCCCTCGCCAGATCGCGGCAAGGGCTGTGACCCTCGCCCCAGATCTGGGCGAAGGCTTGCGGGCCCTCGCCACCAGTCGGCCGGCCTCGCCAGCCCCTAGCCAGGGCCTGGCGACCCCGACTGACCCTTCCTAATCCGTCGCCGGCCCTTCCCAGCAGCGGCGGGAAGGTGGCAAGGGCCCACGAGCCCTCGCCGGATCTGAGCAAGGGCTGCGACCCTCGCCCTAGATCTGGGAGCAGGCCACGACCCTCGCCCCAGATCTGAGGGAGGGCTCGCATCGGGTGAGGGTCACGGGCCCTCGCTGCCTCCCCGCCGCTGCTGGGAGGGGCCGGCGACGGAGTGGGGAGGGTTAGCCAGGGTCGCCAGCCCTAGCTAAGGGCCGGCGAGGCCGACCGATCGGCGGCGAGGGCTGGCAACCCCGGCCGACCCTCCCCCCTCCTTCGCCGGCCCTTCCCAACGACGGCGGGGAGGCGGCGGCGGCGAGGGCTCAGTCCTCGCCCGCCCCATTCGACCTCCCCCAACCCTTTTTATTTTATAATTTTTTTTAAAATTTTTAAAATTTTTTAATTTTTTTAAATTTCTTTAATATTTTAAATAAAATTAAGTTTAAATCTAATTTAATTAATTTTTATATTATTATTTACACGTCGACACGAAACGACGTCGTTTGCATTTTCTCCGCCACATCGGCATGCAAAACGACACCGTTTTGGACTAAACTCGCTAGAAAATTGCCACGTCGCCATTTGGCCGAGTTTTCGCCAAGTGGCACTTAAGTATACCATTTCAAAGTTATGACACTTAAGTGTCCCTTAGTGCCAAGTTATGATACTCCAAGTGTCCCAACCTCACTTATTGTACAACAACAAATTTAATATGGCAAAAGTACGCTTTAAGTGCCAAAAGTTACAAAAGTGACACTTAAATGCCAAAATTGGAGAAAAATGGATCACTTAAGTGTCAATCCGGCCAAAATAGCGTTGTTTTGCACTTCCTTCGCCAAAAAATCGTCACGTTGGCCTTTTGGTCGGATTTTAGCTTAAGTGACACTTAAGTGATCCATTTTGCTCCGATTTTGGTACTTAAGTGTCACTTTCCAAATTTTTGACACTTTAAGTATCCCTCCGTGCCAAGTTTTGTCCCTTGTTATGTCATGACTCATGCAATTTTGTGCAACTTGACGAAGAAACCATCTCCAAAATCTAAACACGAAAATCAGTAGAAAATCAACAAACAAACAACACGTTCAAAGGCCAAAATCACCGAACATCACATAAAACTTGTAGAAATCGTCCAACTTTCGAGATGGATTTCAGGAATCAAACAAACTCCGTTCGAGGCCTATAACATATCAAATTGAAGCTTATCAAATGCAAATCGAATGTCTAGAACACTTCGAAACCAAATAATGAGATATAGACCTAGGGTTCGAATCCTAGTCTTGATCGATTAACTTGATCTAGCCTCGTCAGATTCAAGTTTCGGATATTTACCTTTGCATGATTTTGATGAAACAAGTTTGATCGATCGACGATCAAAGCACCGCAACACTTTGAGGACTTCGAGGATTGTTTGTGGAACATCAAGGATTGTCAGAGGGACCATATCACCACTAATCAGCAGTTTCGCAGCTAAGGAAAGATCGGGTTTGGTTGGACCCGGTTTGGATCGCCGAGGAAAAAACCAACCACCGGAGCTCATCTGATGGCCCCTTGACCAAGCCCCGACCACCAGGGGATCGAGGACACACCTAAGGAAGGATTGGTGGCGATCGGATTATGCTAGGACCACCATTGGTCACCGAATAATGACAAGGAAATCACTAGCTCGATTGGCAGTTCGACTGCTTGTCTTAACCATCGCGGAAAGGGGAGGCCCGCATGGGTAGCTGAGGTGATCGGAAGAAGGAGCTCCAACCACTAACAAGTCGAACGGAGGCAAAGGAGGATTGCCGGGGCCTTGAGTGGCAGCGATGGAATTGCTAACGTGAGGCCGTGAACCGGCAGGGGCTGGCAGCGCGCAAAGGAGGAGAGAGAGAGGGGGAACCAGTGGGAAAAATGGGGGGAGAAAGTGTGTGTTTTAGAGATTTTCCGAATCTGGAAATATGCAAAATGAGGCCCCAAGTTTTGGAGGGAAAAATACTTATATACTTCCCCTTCAAGATTAAATCTTGGCCATCAATTTGATCCAATGACCAAAACTTGATCGGATGGCCTAATTGATTCCATTAGGGGTTAACCAAAGTTAAAATGTGTCACATGATCATCCAAATGGTGTCAATGTGCTAAAATCGAAAGTTAAAACCAAATTTGCGATTAAGATCTAATTAGGGGTAATTTTGTAATTTAACAAAATTCGGGGGCATTTCTGCAAAATACGGAAAGTTGAGGGACATATGAATGAAATACTCACGACATGAAGCTCGCAGGTGATGACTGATCACCAAGAGCTGGTCGGCATGGGGCCAAACCAGCCTCTTCCATCGGTGGCCAATCGGACCAATCGAATCAATCCAAGCCAATTCGACCAGTTAGGTGACAATTCGAGCGGCTTCGTCCTTGGGGTTCTACAATTTTATGAAATTAAATTGGACCAATTGGAAGGAAATCTTTTCCAATTTGAGGAAAAACAATCCAATTTTAAAGAAATTAGGCCAATTAAAACCCCATAAATGCAATATGATAATTTTCTATTGACCTAATTGCTTGACTAACATGAATAATAATGGACCTACACCATGGGTACATGTAATTGGATTTTATAGGCCAAATTGGACAATTTCACGTAATTTCTTGATCAAAATAGCAAATTAATTGAAATTTAATTTAATTAATATCACAAGGCACCTATTAAATCAATTGCGCATGCCTAGGGCGACTTTTATGCTAAAAATGAACCCAGGTTTAATGATGAAATTGAACCTTAATTCGTGAAATTAAACCCTAATCTCAAATGCATCAACTTGAATTTCCTTAATTAAAGTTCATTAGCTTGGGTTTCTTTTGTTTAAGAAAGCTAAATTCCTCAAATTGAAAAGTTCCGGAGTGAATCTCCCAAAATGGTTCCCGGATTCAGACTTATCTCACGAAAATGAGTGGAATGAAAGTGTCCGTTCGCAAATCATAAAGAATTTATTTTGACTCCTTAATTAGGGCTAAAAGTGACAATTCACGCTTCAACATGACCGTTCTCAAAACTGAATGAACGAGTAAATGAGTGATGGTCACTAGATCAAATGTCGTAAAGGGAACTCACTATAATTATAACTAGAATGAAAGTAATTTTATTTATGGTTGATTTTGAACTTAAAATCGAAAAATTCAGAAAATAAGATTTTTCATCGATTTTCACAAAATTTTCAATACGAAAGTCAAATTAAAACTAAAATGAAGTGATTGGTGAATTTTTTACTTTTTTCAATTTTTTGAGTAAAAGGTTTGACCTCCTAAAAGGTTCATTTTTGGGTTAAATCTTTGAAATTTTTGAAAATTAACTTTGCTAAAGTGAAATTAAGATTGTTTAGAATTTTTTTTTTGTACAAAAAGTCAACTATTAATCCATGGTTGACTTTTGGTCAATTTGGTCAAAGCATTAACCAAAAGTCAACTCAAAAGTCAACTATTTGACTGTTTTGAGTTTTCATTAGAAATGAGCAATAATGGAAATTGGTTAATAATGGCATAATGACAAAAGGAAATGAAAAATGATACTTTTTGCTCAATAAAATGGGCTCCATCACGGTCAAAAACCTAATCTTGAGTTTTTAAATTTTAATAATGTGGTGCTTAAAAATCAAATGTCAATAAGTGGTTAGAGGGATTCCAGAGGTAAAACTTGTGTTACATCAAATTTCCATTGAAAAATCCTCCAAACATTAAGCCTCATTACTCCACAATCAAAAGTGATAGGACTTTGAGTCAAAAGTAGATCTTGCAGTGATAAGGTGAATTTGAGATCAAGATAGGATCACTTTATCCTTTCAATACAATAAGAACTCCCCATACAAAATATCATAGCCCATGGTATCCTCAAACGGTCATAAGTCATTTTTCAAATAAGTTGGTGTCCCTTTGTCCATTATTTAAGTTCAAACTTATAATATAAAACTACATTTGGTTGTCTAAATTTCTAATTAAGATAAAACTGGATAGGATATGATATGAAATCAAGAAAATTTGCTATATTATATCTACCGTTTGATGATTATAATAATAAAGTTTGATATATTTATATCATACCATTTATATTATTTGGTTAAAACACCATATCAATATAAATTAATCACAAATTTAATAGATGGATATGATAAAAATCTCTTGTAATACTCTTGTCAAGTTTATTTTTATTTTATTTTCCTCTTTTTTTAATTAATTAATTTTTTCTTCCTCTTCCATTATTCTCTAATAAAATTTTATTAATAGAAAACTGTATTAATATAAGTAAAATACTAAAATACCTTAAATAAGTAATAGATATAAATATATTTTTATATATTGAATTTTATATTATAATAGAGAATTAAATTCGAATATATAAATAAAAATAGATTAAACTAAAAAAATGTTTTTTTGTTATTTTGAATTTCTTATATTATAATTTAAATATTATTTATATTGAAGTATAATTTTAAATTTGTTAATTTAAGAAGTTTTTTATTGAGAAAAAAATTTCCTATTATAGATTTAAAAATCCCATTCACATTTATCCCACCTTCCTTATGAGATATTTTTATTAGGCCTATATCTCTTTTATATCCAATTTTATCTTGTCTTGAGTAGATACCAAACGTAGAATATGATAAGTTTTATCATATCCTAAATTTTGTTCTAACCGCCAAACACAACCTAAAGGTGTGGATGTGATCATTGATAAGTTAAAACTTACTGTTAGAATTTGATTTACTTGCAAAGTCAAGTGGCACATGATAAAGCACGTGTGCGACCATTTCTTTAGGTTGGGTTTATGCATAATTCGATTACAATCAACAAATGGATATATTCTAGTATGCAAAAGAAAGAAAATTGGTCCCCCACGAAACAAGGCCATGTAAAATGAGCCAATTCAATATGATGTCTTCTTCAATTTCAGACTAAATCTATGTTTAGTAAAATTTGCCTTACAAAGTAACAAGACAAACACTAACAAACGCTTCAACAAGTGAGACCAATTCGGCATCCATTTAAAATTTGTCCCGATTATTTATCATCCCTAAGATTGTTCTTAAAGATTACATAAATAGATCAGTACATTTTCACCACAATCCGAAAGTAAACCTGAAATCAAGCGTATTTTTAGTGAAGCGCCAAGCAGGACGTAAGGTTTAGCAATCCCAGCAGGTTTGCCGGCATGACTTCTCTAAGCGCAAGGGCAAATGCGATGCCTAGACGCACCCTCCAAACAGTCCCAAAAATTTGAAGTCACGTCCAAACTCGGCAACATCGAAATCTGAAAGATATTGGGACGGAAGCCAGAATCTCTTACAAGCAAACAAGACAACTTCTAATATAACTCACACGTGAGAAGACACAAAAAAATATTAACCGAAAGAAACCCAAATACTGATATGAGATATGACACGAATCAACTCGTCCCTGGCGCTGTTCGGCATGTTCGGCTATCATGCGAAGATTGAAGAGCTCAACTTCCATCAGACCGGACAGTGTCACGGCTATGTGGAGTAGCGATCACATACAATTCATTCTTTCTCTTGATCGCTGCGCCAATGGTCTCCGTCATGTCAAGTCCTTCAAGGGCTTGCCCATCCGGTAGCGTCCAGTCGAAATGGTACAACAGTAGTGCTAGTAGAAGCTCCATATTTGCACTAGCGAATGCAATGCCCGGGCACACCCTCCTGCCGGTCCCAAATGGAAGAAACTGATAGTGTGTTCCACCGAAATCAGTTGAAGATTCGAGAAACCTCTCCGGTTCAAAACTTTCCGGATTTTCCCAATAATTCGGATCTCTCCCTATTGCCCATGCGTTGATAAAGACCCTTGATTTCATCGGTACATCGTACCCGTGGACCTTGCAACTTTCCCTTGCTTCTCTTGGGATTAGTGGGACAGGAGGGTGTAATCTAAGAGTCTCTTTGATCACCGATTTGAGGTACTTGAGTTCTTGAAGGTCTGTTTCTTGCACATGACCTTTTTCTTTGAGGACCTCGCGCGTTTCGGCCTGCGCCTTCGCCATCACCCGTGGGTTTTTGATCAGTTCCGACATGGCCCACTCGACAGTTACTGTCACAGTATCACTTCCAGCGGTAAACAGATCCTAAAAAGCATTATTGCAGTTTGTGTTAAGAGGATTTCCTTTCTGGTAGGTCCAAACTAATTACCGAAAGTAATTTGAGGGTAACAAATTTACTTTGTCGCATACCTGGAGGACCCCTTTAATGTTGTCGGTGGTGAGATGAAGTCCGGGTTCGGCGGACCCTTGAATTCGGAGGAGCACATCAACTACATCTTCCCTGACTAACCTTCCTTCTTGGCTAATCGAGCTCTCTCTCTGCCTTTTATGATCGACGAGGATATCCTCCATAATCTCGTCGAATTTCTGACGGACCCTATCAAGCTTCCATTTCATCCCGCTCAGGTAACTTAGAATTGTAAGGGACGGGAAGATATCCACGAGGCTGAACCCATTGGCATACTTTCTTGCTTCTGTGAGAGTCAAAAGGAACTCCTCCTTCCTTTTGCAGCTTTCACCAAACGCCGCCTTGGCGATTATGGATATCATGCACGAGAATATCTTCTCACTGACATTGAAAGGGTGACCCCGGGACCGGCGAACATATTTGACCAGATTGCCCATCTCGTCTTCTCTGAATGATCGGAAAGACTGGACCTGCTTGATGCTGAGAAGTTCTGAGACAAAAATCTTACGGAGCTGTCTCCAGTCCCCGTAAGGAGCAAAGATGACGCTTGAGTTTTTGGGGTTCATCATCTCTACGGAGGGAAATTGCGGCCTCTGCATGAAGTGGATCTCCTGCGCCTTGAGGGCCTCTTGGACAACTTCAGGAGTTGTAAGAAATATGAGGCTAAGCTCCCCAACTATAAGGTGGTAGATGGGTCCATAGATCTTGGCTAGGTTGCTCAGTCTATTGTGCGGCAATCCGGGGCCGATTAACTGGTGCAAATTCCCGATGAACGGCAATTTCTTTGGCCCCGGAGGCAACTTCGACTGGTTATTGGAGCTTTTCGTAGCATGCGCATTGAAGATTTTGATCAGCAGGAACAGAAAGAGAAAACATGGCAGGATCAAGCCAAACACGCTGAACTGAAGCATTGTGTGGAAACTAGGTTTCCTGTCTGAGGCTTTGGATGATTCAGGCAAGTACTGGATCATTGAACTTTGATTCTCTACTTAAATATAAATGGATATTTGCCCAATGTACAATGTGAACTACTAACTTATTACATTTAACCCCTGAATTTTAGCCTGATGTGTAATTTAATCTTTGGACATTTGATCTATTTAATATGATTTCTAAACTTTTGGTACATATTCAATTTAGTCATTAACTTATATGAAAATATTTAATAGTATCCTCCCATTCATTCAAGTTTAAAAATAACATCAAATTATTTCATAATGTCCAATGACTAGATTTAATATATATCAAAACTTCAGAAATCATAATGAACAAAGACATTACATATTAAGCTAGAGTTTAAGAATTATTATTGCGTATGGTATGAAAATTCAGGGACTATTTGTATAATCATCCCTACAAATTATGATGACATTAATTGGGATTTGGATAACTATCGCGGGGAAGGGTTGAGCTGCCAATGGCGTAATTTTGATTTATGGCTTTATTAAAGTATTTAAGGAAACTGTCACTATAATAGCGGTCGCGGTGGGCTAAGCAGTTCAATTGGGATTTTATCCACTCTAGAATGCACGTTGGACCCAACCGATTGCCATCGTTTTCAGGGACTATTTGTATAATCATCCCTACAAATTATGATGACATTAATTGGGATTTGGATAACTATCTCGCGGTCAGCCAATGGAGTAATTTTGATTTATGGCTTTATTAAAGTATATAAGGAAACTGTCATTATAATAGCGGTCGGCCCAATAAAAGCTAAGCAGTTCAATTGGGATTTTGTCCACCCCAGAATGCACATTGAAATGGACCCAACCGATTGCCATCGTTTGGGAAAATGGGATAAAAAAAATCCTTTCATATCTACGACTGTTCAGTGGAAAATCGTCGTTCAGACCGGGACCGCATTGATACCGACACAGCACCGTCCTTGTGGTCCAGTCGACAATTATTGCAGCTGAGAAAGGTCCATGTGCAACAAGAACGTGCTGCCCGCTGGCCAACAAGAACCTGACGTGCGGGTTCAGTACAGAGTGGGACCATGCGGGTTCAGTACAGAGCGGGACCATAGCTGATCGACACGAAACCTTAAATTGCGTGAGCAAGGTAGACATCCAAGAAGAGTAAGTAAAGAAATTGCAGAAAAGTACCACCTTGGGGGTATCGAATTTTTGTTTTTCTGATTAAAATTACTCGTGATACTCATTGCTTAACAGAGTACGGTAATATTACATCAAGAGCATCATAACATAATATATAAAAAAAGTAAAAGGAGGGTGGGTGACCCAATTCTTAGGTAAAACGTTTAACTGTTATGATTTAACTAACCAATCGACGAGCTTGTTCGAGTCCCGGTTACAATGGGCTATGGAGAGGCCTGAAAATTTGTTCTTTAGCTCCTTGGCCCGGTCCACCAGGGGTTGTACTTCCCAGTTAAGTTTATCAGACGAGAAAGGTCGATGTGCAACAAGAATGTGCTGCCCGCTGGCCAACAGATTGAGACCATGTGGGCTTAGTACAGAGCGGGACCACAGCTAATCGACACGAAACCTCAAATTGCATGAGCAAGGTAGACACCCAAGAAGAGCAAGTAAAGAAATTGCATAAAAGTAACACCTTAGGAGTAACGAATTTTTGTTTTTTAGTCAAAATTACTCGTGATATTCATTACTTAACGGAGTACGGTGATATTACATCAAGAGCATCATAGCATAATATATTTAAAAGAGTAAAAGGAGGGTGGGTGGTCCAATTCTTAGGTAAAGCGTTTAACTGTTGTGATTTGGCTAACCAGTCGGCAAGCTTGCTCAAGCCCCGATTGCAATGGACTATGGAGAGGCTCAAAAATTTGTTCTTTAGCTCCTTAGCCTGATCCACCAGGGGTTGTACTTCCCAGTTAAGCTGATCATACGAGTTTACACAGTGTACAAGTACATTGCAGTCAGAATGAATCTCCAATGTCTCTGTAGATCTGGGGAGAAGAAAGCTTAGGGTTTCAACCAACGCCATCGCTTCTACTTGTTGAGGTGAGCTCGCTGCAATTGATTTTGAGAAGCCGTCAAGCATCCTCCTGGACGCATCTTGAGCAACACGTGCAATGGCCACCTGATTCCTTCTTCCATTCTTGTCATCTCGGCTTTGATCGTCTGAGTCTCCATCAAGAGAAGCCTTTGTTTGGGAGTCTCCACTATTCGCATCTGTGTTATGCTCGATGAGGGGTATATTTGCAGAATCTCTGACAAAAGAGGCGTCCTCTACAGATCCTGTTATGTTCTCACCTGTGTTCGACGCTAGATGTCTATTGTTTAGTTGCTCAGGTTGGGTCGAAGCAGCAGGGGTTCGAGCAAGAGATGAGGGATAGATCTGCATCTGGTAGGGAGTCTCCACTGTTCGCATCTGTGCTCTGCTCGGTGAGGGGTAAATCTGCATAATCTTAGACAGAAAAGGCGTCCTCTGCAAATACTGTTCTGTTCGCACCTGTGTTCGACGCTGGATGTCCGCTATTCAGTCGCTCGGGTCGAGTCGAAGCAACAGGGGTTCAAGCAAGAGAGATGAGAGATAGATCTGCATCTAGTGGGGAGTTTCCGCTGTTTGCGCCTGTGCTTGACGCTAGGTTTGCTTTGTTCAGTCCCTTGTTAGGCTTAGTTCGTGTCGAAGCGGCAAAGTTTCAAGCAAGAGAGATGACCTCCAGAGTTGAAGCAGCAGGGGTTCGTGCAGGAGAGATGACCACCGAAGTTTCTTTACCGTTATGCGATGTTACACTTGTAACTCGTCTTCTGTTTTCACCCCCGTTCATCTTGGTTCTTGGTGGGGTCTCTGAATTTTGCACGAAGGGACCAATCGCCCTAAACCCTCTTTTGTCTGCCTTCGTATTGTTCTCGGCTTGAGATGGATCATCAAAGTTGGGAAAGAAAGAAGCATCGACATTAAACTTTAAAACACCAGGTTTCGATTTTTGCCACTTGCGGGTATGGTCTACTGTTTTGCTTGCTCTGTTTTTGTTGCCGTTCCAAGTTTGAAAGCTGTCATTATGGAATATTGCTTTGTCTAAAGTTTGCTATGGATTTAGGGTCATTTTCTGGAAAATTGCGTTGTTTCAATCCTTCCAAATACACCATAGGGTCATTACTACGAGGTCAAATTGAGGCAAGTTTCGTGGATCCTCCCTTAACTTAATTACCCATTCATCAAACCTAGTAAGACTCATTCTTTTGATACAAATTTGTAGAGGATGCTGACGCCATAGTGGTGATGTCCAAGGACAGAGTAGCAAGGTGTGTTCCACTGTCTCAGGTTGCTATTTGCATAGTGGACATACCGATGCAGGTACAATATTCCTTTTATATAGGTTTTCCAAAGTACATAGGGCATTATGACATGCATTCCATAAAAGGATTTTAACTTTGGGGGTTATCTCTGCTTGCCAAATGTATTTCCACAAAGCTGGTTTAACCTAGTAGGAAGATGATGCTCTTGTAGTGAGAGCACTAGTTGTAAGGCTCCTGTTGCTGAAGTATCCACTTTTAACTGTGTAATCCCCTAATTTATTATCAGCCTAGACTAGTTTATCCTCTATATTCGGTAAACCTATAGGAATGGTAAGGATTTATGTTACCATTTCTTCATCAAACAGAGTCTCAATTAAGGATTCATTCCATTGTCCCTCCTCAACATCTATTAGTTCAGCCACTTTAATTGGCTCATTCATTGCTGTCGAACCACCAAGTAGACCTTTCTTTAGCCATTTATCATTTCTAATGGAGATTTTCTTTCCATTCTCAACCGCCCACATGATTCTGGGAGATATAGCATCCCTCCCCGTTATGAGACTTTGCCAACCAATACCCTCTTCCAGCATTCAAAAAATCCCCTTGTGGAAAGTATAATACTTTTATAAGTTGACCCCAAAGCGTATATGGCTGTTGAACTAATCTCCAAACTTGCTTCCCTAACATAGCTTTATTAAATACCCTTAAATCTTTAAATCCAAGTCCCCCTTTCTCCTTTCTAAGCTTTAAACTATCCCATTTTTTCCATTGTAAATCAACTATTTTGTTACTAGTTCTCCACCAGAAATTGGCAATTTTCCTCTTGATAGCTTTACTGAAAGTGGAACTTTGAAAATGGACATGGCATATTGAGGAATAGCCTACACCACAACCTTTATCAATATTTCATTCCCGGCTTTTGACAATAAGTTGTCTTTCCAACTCTCAAAGTTCATATTGACTCTAGCAAGGATCGAGGTAAATAGCTCTTTCTTTGATCCCCCCAATTCGATGGAATGCCAAGATTTTTCCCTATTTTGTCAATTATAGGAACTCGTTGTTGGAGAAAACTTCCTTATTTGTTTTGAAGTTGACAAAACGTTTCCATAAGTCTAATCTAAAGATTTGCAGACTCTTTCGTTAAAATCTGAAGACTACCGAACCGCCAAACTCAAAACTCAAAGTCTGCCCTCATTGACAGTTTCTAGACCAATGAAAAGACTTATCCAGAATTGAGTATTTCTTTAAGGATTTGATTCGATCGACTAAAGAAGATCTTACGACTAGAGATAACATCTCAGAATCTATTATTCGTCTTGATTTTAATTTGGGTAATTTGGATCCATTGAATGGCAAAGCATACTTGGAAGGTTCTACTTATGGAAACCTAGATTATGATTGTATGGGTGAGTAGGATTTGTGGGCTATCGTCATAATCCTAAAATAACTCGAGATCTCCCTAATTGATTATGTCCAACGGGTAGATTGGGAGAACTTCTTTGGAAAGTGCCAATGGTTATGAAGGCTTAGAAGAGTATATAAGGAAGACGCTCTAGTTATTCGAGTGTGTGCACGATAAAGAAATTCCAAAGTCTAAAACTTCTTGTTTTTTTGCCAATTCAATTGTTGAGCGTAAACTTGTACTCAAAAGAGAGTTTATACATTTGTGAGACCTTGAGGAAGTGTAGTTGAGTCTCTACACTGTGGAATCAATGACATGAAACTGTAACAACTCTTTTGATTCATAGTGAAATCCAGTCGATAGGCTGTCAGTGTGGGAGAGTGGATGTAGGCTTGGATTAAGCCGAACCACTATAAACCTTGTGTTCTTATTATCTTCCCTAAACTCATTTACTTTGCTTATAACTTTATTTAATTGTTAGAGTCTCTTTTCTTTTTAAAGTCTTCTATTAAACAAACTTAGGTTAAAAGTGAAGTTTTACACTATACTTTTCACACTTATTCACCCCCTTTAGGTGCTCGTACTAACATTTGCAATTGGTATCAGAGCATGTGTACTCATCTAAATTGAAGTGTTTTTACTTTAGAGTTAACGATCCATGACTAGTATATTGGCTTCAGGTTTGGTTGAATGGCAAAACAATACCAGACCACCTTACTTTGATGAGAAGAAATACAGTATATGAAAAAATAAGATGAAGGCATTCCTAAGATCGAGAATGGGATGTGGTAGACAAATGAATCATTCCTAAAACTACAACAGTCTTAGAAAGGGGGAAAGAAGTTGTTGAGTCTAGCAAGATGACTCAAGAAGATAACCAAGAGATAAGCTCTTGATACAAAAGCAATTTATTCCTTATATTGTGCATTATCTCATACTAAATATAACAGAATATCTTCTTGTGAAATAGCTAAAGAAGTCTAGGATAAACTGCACATCACCTATAAAGGAACCAATCGAGTGAAAAAAACCATAATCAATATTCTTTTGATTCAATATGAAGCATTCAAAATGAAATTAGGAGAATCTATCACTAACATGTTTAGTTGTTTTACAGAAATCGTAAATGGTCTTGAGTATCATGGTCAACCAATTTCTAGACCCATTAAGGTTAACAAATTACTACGTGAACTTTCCAAAGATTGGAATCACGTAAAAACCTTAATAAGGGAGACATAAAGGATCATGCCACTTTCCGTTGATGAATTGGTTGGCACTCTTCAGTCTTATGAAGTGAAGCAAATCAATGAAGATGAAGATCTCAAAGGTAAAAAAATCTATTGCATTAAAATCTAATGATGATTATGATGTTATAGATTTTGAAGACGATATGGACGATGAAGAGTTTGCTCTCATGATAAGAAGGTTCAGAAAACTGAACAAAAAGGGAAAAGATTAAATTGGAAGAAACAAAGTTCTCAAAAGTTTCAAAATAAATCAGCCGAGGATGATGAATTCAATAAAGATGTGATTTGTTTTGAATGCAAGAAAAAGGGACACGTCAGACCCAACTGTCCCTTACTAAAGAAAAAGAAAGGAAAATATGAGAAATACATAAAGGCTCTCAAAGTAGAAACTTGGAGTGATACAAAATGTGAAAAAAGTGATAATGATTATGCTAATATTTGTCTAATGGCACAATCAGAATTAGATTCAGACTCTGAGACAAACTCAGACTCAAACAATGAAATCGAGGTAAGTAATTTAAAAATTCCTACTAAAGTCTCTAAATATATTGATGAACTGTGTCTTAGTCTCAAAACCTCTCTCAAGAGAATTTTCGAACTAAAAAGGAAGAATTCTGCACTGAAGCAATAGGAGATTGCTTGGAAATAACAAATCGAAAATTTAGATAAAGGTATTATTACTTTGAAAGAAAATGCAGACTCTCTTTCAAAAGAAAATGCACTTTTGAAAAATGATATTTCAAGTATTTCAAAAAGGTTTTCTATAGGATCTAAGAAATTAGAAAAGATTCTTTCAGCACAAAGACCTTACTTTAACAAATTAGGTTTGGGAATGACTGCTGAAACCATCCCTCTAATTGATTTTCCAAAAGTAAATGAAAGAATTAAACAAAGACCTACAAAAGACTTTTATAGAAATCATTTTCAAAAAGTCTTTGTAAAACTTGTAGGCCGTAGTGCTCTTAAATGTTCTAAATGCAACAGCTCATAACATTTTGAAAAAGATTGACCTATGGTTTGGAAACCTATTAAGAAGGTTTGAGCAAATATTGTATATTGCACTAACTCCATTGGATTTAAGAAAGTATGAGTACCAAAGAAAACTTGAGTTTCTTTTTCAAATGCATGTCACTATCAAGAAAAATGTCAAATGGTACTTGGATAGTGGATGCTCAAGACATATGACAGAAGACTCAAATTGTTTCATAAAACTTATGCAAGTTAATAGTGGAAAAGTTTCTTTTGATGGAAATAGCAAAGGCAAAATTGTCGGATATGAAACTATAAAAATTGGAAGTCTCACAATCAGTAACGTTTCCTTAGTGGAAGGACTCAACTACAACTTGCTGAGTATCAGCTAACTGTGCGACACAGGTTTCAAAATCAACTTTCAAGAAGGAATATATTTAGGAACCAGTAAAGACTCCTCTCAAACTTTCACAGGGCAAAGACATTGGAATATCTATTTTCTGGACATCAAACTACAAAAATCTCAATGTCTAATTTCAATTCAAGATGAAACTAATCTCTGGCATAGAAAATTTGGTCACATCAACATAAAGCAAATGGCCAAGATCTTTGCAAAGAAGCTTTGTTCGTGGACTACCCAATCTGACATACCAAAAATCTGAATTATGCACAGCGTGTGTATTGTAAAAACATGTTAGAAATTCTTTCAAATCAATAAATCGAGAGTCCACTAATCGTGTGCTGTAGCTTTTGCATATGGATCTCTTTGGACCAACCAAAACCTAGAGCAATGGTGATAAGAAATATTGCCTAGTAATAGTTGATGATTATTCACGATTCACTTGTGTATATTTCATAGTAAGTAAGTCTGAAACATTTTTTTTATTTTATAAAATTCAAAATGAAAATGAAAAGGGTATGTTATTTCAAGCATACAAATAGACCATGAAGGTGAGTTTGAAAATCAAAACTTTGCCAAATTTTGTGATAAATTTGGTTTTCAGCATGTGTTTTCCTCTCCTTACACTCTAGAACAAAATGGAGTTGTGGAAAGGAAGAATAGATCGTTACAAGAAATTACTAGAACATTTTTAATTGAAAGTAACATTTTTTCTCGTTTTTGGGCTGAAGTAGTTTATACAACATGTTATATTATTAATAAAGTCTTCTTAAGGCATATTTTGGAGAAAACTCCTTATAAGTTGTTCAAAGGAAAGAAACCAATTGTTTCCTATTTTCATGTATTTGGATGCAAATGTTTTATATTGAAAAATGTAAATGATCGAATTGGTAAGTTTGAAAAAAAATCAGACGAATGCATCTTCCTTGAATATTCAACCACCAGCAAAGCTTACAGAGTATACAACAAAAAGACTCAATTTGTGGAGGAATTGATGAATGTCAAATTTCAAGACTTTATTCAAAATCAATCAATCCAGACTCAACCTGAAGAATCTGAATCTACTCCAGATTCTATAAAGTCTAAATCCCCAGAAACAACTCAGACTTCAGAAGATCAACAACAAACGATCGTTGTAGAATCAAATGAAGAAAAAGATCAATAGTCTATCAAACCAACCAACAACTGGAAGCATAAGTCTAGTCACCCCATAGAACTCATTATTGGTGACACTAATGAAGAGATTTGTATAAGATCCAAAAGGCGAGAAGAGTCTAGCGTTGTGACTCTTATTTCTGAAATATAACCCAAAAGCATAGAAGAAATTTTAACTGATGAAAGCTGGATTGAAGCTATGTAAGAAGAACTCAGGCAATTCAGTATCAACGATGTCTGGGAATTAACTCCTAAACCAAAAGGCAAATCTGTTATTGGAGTTAAATGGGTTTTCAGGAACAAGATGAACGAGAAAGGAAAAGTCATAAGGAACAAAGCAAGACTCGTGGTCAAAGGATATACGCAAGAAGAAGGGATAAACTATGATGAAACTTACGCACCAGTAGCAAGGTTAGAAGCAATTAGATTGTTACTTGCTTTTGCTTGTTATAAAAATGTCAAGTTATTCCAAATGGATATCAAAAGTGCATTCTTGAATGGTTTTGTCCAAGAGGAAATCTATATGGAACAACCTCCCAGTTTTGAAGACCTAAGGAAACCAAACTCTATATTCAGACTAAAAAAGACACTGTATGGTTTAAAGCAAGCTCCTCAAGTTTGGTACAACAGGTTAAATAAGTTTTTAATCCAAAATGACTTTGTTAAAGGTAAAGTAGACATTATCTTATTTATCAAAAAAGAAAGCAAAACTTTTTACTTGTTCAAATCTATGTTGATGATATTATTTTTAGATTACCCAACGAAAATTTGTGCAATAAATTATCTAAATCTATGTAGGATAAATTTGAAATGAGCATGATTGGTGAACTATTCTTCTTTCTCGGACTTCAAGTAAAACAATTGAAGGAATGAACTTTCATTCACCAAGAAAAATATGCTAAAAAACTTGTTAAAAAGTTCGGTTTGGAGAATTGCAAAAATACTGATATACCAATGTCAAGTTCCTCGAAGCTGGACAAAGATGGAGGAAAGAAAGTTGATTAGAAGCTATACAGGAATATCATTGGTTTACTTATTTATCTTATTACTTCTAGACTTGACATTTTGTTTAGTGTTTATATTTGTGCTAGATTTCAATCGAATCCCAAAGAATCTTCATTTAAATACTGCAAAACGTATCATTAAATATGTTGCAACAACCTTTAATTTGGGTCTCTAGTATCCTAAAAAATGAGACTTTACTCTCCTTTGGATACTCAGATGCAGACCTAGTTGGATGCAAAATTGATAGAAAGAGCACTTCGGGCACTTATCAATTACTTGATAATAGAACAGTATCTTGGTTCTCAATGAAGCAAAGTACAGTAGCTCTTTCAACAGCAGAAGTAGAGTATGTGGCTCTTGGAAGTTGTTGTTCTCAAATCTTGTGGATAAAACAATAGCTAAGAGACTTTGGAATCGAAGACTCATGCACTAAGATTAAATGTGACAACACCGACGCAATTAATCTCACCAAGAATCCAATTCTTCATTCAAGAGTAAAGTATATAGAGATTCGACATCATTTAATTAGAAACTATATTCAAAATGGATAAGTCTTGATTCAATTCATTGACTCAAAGAATCAACTAACGGACATTTTACAAAGCCACTGGAGAAAAGTCAATTTGAGTCTATTCGTTACAAACTTAATATCTTAAAGTCTGAAAAAGCTTGGACTCAAGGATAAAAGTCTAAGGATACTCAGACTCAGAAGATCAAGACTTTCGACTGTAAGTTATTTCCTTTTTATCTCTTGGATAAAAAAACTTGAAAAGGTACGAATGCCTATTAATCCGCAATTAATTGATGTTATCTTTCCAAATTTTGTAATCATTCATTTTCGAAAAATGAGTTATTTTTACGGTTATCTATTTTCAAAAAGGCATTTATTTTTTTTTTTGAAAATGCATTTTCTATTTTTCCTTTTACGACGTTCCATATACTTCACTTCCATTGCTTTATATACTGTTTGTTTTCTTCTGTTTTACTCACAAAACCCTAGAAAGCATAGAACATCACCTTCTCTCTTTTACTCTCTAGTTTAATCCTCAAAGTTTTCATCTTTTTAGCGAAACGAGTTTGGAATCTCTCAAAAAATGTGAGAATGTCTTTCCAAAGAAAGTCTTCAAGGCTTGCAAATAAGGGACCACAACATATGCGTGGGGGTCCTACACATTTTGACATCACCGGGGAAAAAGAATCTCCAAGACAGCAGCAAAGTCCACAACATTCGCAACCGCGTTATTCTCCTCAAACTTACCTTAGGATATTCATCATCAAGCGGAGGAAGAAATTATTGAAGATGCAAAACCTATAAGAACTCAAAAGCCTACTTTTATCTTTAAGCTCTACTTTGCCTTGAAGGAGGGAGGTACTCCATTGAACTTTATTGATGAATTTTTGAAAGAGAAAGGATATCGAAATGAAACCTCCTTTTTACGAACGATGAAACGATTAGGAGTTGCTCTTGCGGAGTTGGCGAAAAGCCTTTGCGAATATTCCAAGCGATCCACGTGTTGGAGGTCTTAGTCAACCTGATGAAAATGATGATGACAAGATGTACACTCATTTTAGGCCTAGAATGGGTGTTGCGGTAAATATTCGAAGCAAAAGGATAGATTTGTTTCGCTCTGAGGAACACAAGCGACTTTACTCTAAGTTGCTAAAGCAATGGGTGATCAACCCAAGAAATGTAGATTTTGATTTTCTTGATTCTCTGAACGTGAAGTTGCAAGAGAAATTCACCTTACTTCAATTGAACGATTTTGTTTTGAGACAACAGTGGCTCATCCAAAACTTACTGCGTATTTCTATTATAATCTAAATTTCTTGGATGCAAATATATTCTCTTTCAGTGTTCGAGACCAGGACTATGTAGTTGATATGGACACATTGGCTGATGTGATTGGAGTAGAGAGAGGGGTATTCAATTAATTAGTGTGTTTATTGGTCATGTGACGATAGAGCTTGTTCAGGATGGAATGGCGGAAGGACGAATTTCGTACTTGAGGATGAATGTCTCAAATATTTTGCTTCATAAGATTGTGATCAATTGCCTTACACCCAAATCGACTTCAAAAATTGACGTCTCCAACTCAGAAGCAAAGCTGATGTATGCTATCAACGTTGGCAAAAGTTTTCTCTACCACACACTATCATGTTTCACATGTATAATCGATGGTGAAAGACAAGGGCTAACTTCCTTACTCGGTATTTGTTACTAACTTATTCAGACATTTGAATATTCAACCTCCCAAGATTCTGTGTGTATGAACCTGTGATCAAATGGTGATGGAATTGAAAAATGATTTCCAAAATGCGTCTGAAAGAGCTAAACAAGGCTTTGGAGCGATTCAAGGAGAAAACCCCTGTCAAGACTCACTAAGTTTCTATGGTTGCAAAACGAAAAGAGAAGGAGCCCATGACAGCTCCATCCAAGAAAAGAAGAGCACTCATCTTGCAGTATGAAGAAGATAAGGAAAATATCACCATTTCCACTCTTGCATTAAGAAACTTACAATGTTTTGTTCCAAAGACAGAGGAGAGAGAGGATCAAGATAGAGAAGAGACAGAGTAAAGGAGTGAAGAGAGGGAATCAATAAGAAAAGAAGCAAAGGTAGAAAGAACTGTAGAAAAAGAGGGCAGGAGAGAACAAGAAGAGACAAAGCATGAAGAGTACTTCTCTCCACCTAAAGGCACTGAAACAGGGGGAGTTGCTGAGAAAAGAGGTACCTCTTCAATTGCTTTTACTAGTGAAGATGTTAGCCATTCACCTGTAGATCCAAAAGATATATATGCCTAAGGAAGGTCATGAGGTTTCATCTCCAAATCTGGGTGCTCATGCTGAAATGCCATCATCTACCAATACTCCTCAAACTGATCATGTAGAAGCAAGCACTTAGATTGACAACTCAGTAGACTTTCGAAGATTTTTTGATGTTTTTATGGAGATTCAAGGCCAGATTTATACCCTAGGATGCAAAGTTCAAAATATATAGAATGTCAGTCAAGCCTCTTCATTTTTTTATTTTTTTTGCATGATCAAACTTAGGCCCTTAATCTTCAAGTTTAAGCAACTACCAAGGGTGAAGAAGTGGCGCAACTAAGGGAGGATTTGAAAAAGTTGGAAGAGATTGTCCAGTCGATGGGAGATTTCAAGCTTATTCGCGTTCCAAAACAATCTTAATTTTTTTCTATGCTCTTTTCATCTCTACCTTTTTAATGCTGACAAAAAGGGGGAGATGACGTAGATTTGAGATTTGACTCTTGTTTGATTTGACTTTTGATTGACTTTACTTTTGTTTGGTTGTTTGGTTGTGACTGGTTTGGATTTGGATTGTTTGATCGTTTAATGCTTGCAGTATCTTAAGTGTTGTTGGTATTCATGGCAAAGATAGTTGTTTTTACAGGACTAACTTATCTCTTATGGATGCAGATTTAATACTACCTTTACTATCCATTTATCTTTTGTGAGATATCCTTGTTTGCTTGAGTATTATCTTGCAGGTCAAAAATATCCAAATCTGCAGGAAAATTTTGTCACATCAAAAAGGAGGAAATTATAGGAGAAAACTTCCTTATTTGTTTTGAAGCTAACAAAACGTTTCCATCAGTCGATTCTGAAGATTTGCAGACTCTTTCATCAAAGTCTGAAGACCGTCGGACCACCAGACTCAAGACTCAAAGTCTGCCCTCATTGACAATTTATAAACCAACGAAGAAGACTTATCCAGAATTGAGTATTTCTTTAAGGATTTGATTCAATCGACTAAAGAAGATCTCACGACTAGAGATAGCATCTTGGAATCTATTATTCGTCTTGATTTTAATTCGGGTAATTTGGATCCATTGAATGGTGAAGTATACTTTAAAGGTTCTACTTATGAAACCTAGATCTTGATTGTATGGGCGAGCAAGATTTGTGGGCTATTGTCATATTCCTTATATAACTCGAGATCTCCTTAATTGATTCTATCTAACAGGTAGATTGGAAGAACTCCTTTGGAAAGTGTCAACGGTTATGAAGGCATGGAGGAGTATATAAGGAAGCGCTCTAGTTATTTGAATGTGTACGTAATAAAGAAATTCCAAAGTTTGAAACTTCTTGTTCTTTACAATTTAATTGTTGAACGTAAACTTTTACTCAAAAGAGAGTTTATACATTTGTGAGACCTTGAGGAAGTGTAGCAAAGTCTCTACAGTATGGAATCAAGGACGTGAAACTGTAACGACTCTTTTGATTCATAGTGAAATCCAACCGATGGGCTGTCAGTGCGAGAGAGTGGATGTAGACTTGGATTAAGCCGAATCACTATAAACCTTGTGTTCTTATTCTCTTCCTTAAACTCATTTACTTTGCTCATAACTTTATTTAATTGTTGGAGTCTCTTTTCTTTTTAAAGTCTTCTATTAAACAGACTCAGGTTAAAAGTAAGGTTTTATACTATACTTTACAAAAATTTATTTTTGCACCTATTCACTCCCCTAAGTGCTCGTACTAGCATTTACACTCGTAAATCAGAAGCCATATTCATCTTCAAACTCTCTGGGCAACCTATACTAAAATATATCCCAGATTTGTTTAGGTTAATGTCCTTACCAGAAGCAAAGCAGCATTGATGAAGAATAGCCACTAGATTCTGACATTCCATTATAGTTCCATGTAGGAAGAAGATGGAGTCATCCACGAATAAGAGATGCGATAGCGTAGGACAGTTATGATTTAATTTGATTCCTCGAATATTACTTGCTAAAACTAGTTGCTTTGTAGTGTTTTGCATATTAACAACATTGTTGTTGCAATCACCAAGGCTGTCGACAGCCTTCTTGATGTCTACATATCGAAGTGCGACCTCCTACTTAGAGTTGGAGATCCTAGTAAGGATGAACCTTGCATTAGCCAAGCATTCCTGCATACTAAGCCACCGGGAGGATTTTTGGATTTCAAGGATAGCAACATCAAGCAGGGCTAAGGAGATTGCCCCGATGGATAGCATGACATGCCACCTGCTAAATATGAGTTTAGAAAAAAATATAGTTGACCATGTAACTGATAATGATGCCAGTGTTAATGAACACACAATCTACCAAAATAGATCTATGTGTATACAAAAAATATTCACCTTAAAATGCATATAACAGGGGAGATAATTAAGCCAATCATCCTGCCAATGCTATTTGGCAACAACCACTATTGTCCTACCTTGTCAAGGAGGAAGGTGGCAGTAATGATGAATAGTGTCTTTACTAAGTTAATCGCCATGGTCCATAAGAGCTTATTGTCGAAGAAGGTACTGCCAGTATTCTCGAAAATTCGAGTGCTATAAAGGAGAATGGTGTCGATGTCATAGGCCTATCAAAAGATTTGTATTCCAATAGCATAGAAGAGCGAAGCAGATAAATAAGGTCAGGTGAAAGAAATACCGCCACATGTCATTTACGGTGTTCTACACTTGGAGAACATCACCGTTATAATCTTCAGGATGTTGATAGTCCTCTTGATGTCGTCATATCAAAGTGTGGCCACCAAGTCAAAGCTGGAGATCCTAACCAAGACGAGCCTTGCATCGGCCAAGCGTCCTATATGATGAGCCACCAAGTGGACTCTGACGTGGTGAGAACCACAACATAGAGTAGGGCCAAGGAGACTGCTCCCTTAGATAGCATGAGCCGACACCCGATAAATAAGAGCTTAGATATGATATCGTTGACTAGGTAGATGATAATGATGCCCGCCTTAATGAACACGTAAACCACCGAAATAGATTTATATGTATAGACTAGTAATCACTTCATTAGAATGCATGTACCTAGGGAAATGCATGAGACAATCATCCCAACAATGCTACTTAGCAGCAACCACCATCGCTCGACCTCATTTAGGAAGAATGTGGTAATAAGGATAAATAGTGTAATTACAAATTTGACAACCATGGTCCATAAGAGCTTATCATCGTCGAAGGTGATTTCAACATTGTTGTAAATTAGAGCGCTGTAAAGGATAATAGTGTCAATGCTACAAAGCCTGTCAAGAGATTTGGATCCTAATAAAGCAGAAAAGCATGTGGCACACTAACGAGGTCGAGTGAAGGAGATCTCACCACATGCCTTTTATAGTGTTTTGCACATTGACAACATCGTCATTGCAATCACTTGAGCTGTCAACAACTTTTTTAGTTTCAACATATTGAAGTGCGACCTCTTGGTCATAGTTAGAGACCCTAGCATGGATGAGCGTTGCATCTGCCAAGCATCCCTGCATGATAGGCCACCGAGAGGGTTCCAATATGATGAGGATGACAACATCAAACAGGGCCAAGGATATTGCCCCCACAGGTAGCGTGACCTGCCACCCAATAAATATGAGTTTGGAAAAAATATAGTTGGCCATGTAACCGATAATGATGCATGCATTAATGAACACCCAAACTACCGAAATAGATTTATGTGTATACAAAAACATTCACCTTAAATTGCACATGCCAAGGGAGATGATTAAACCAATTACCGTGCCAATACTACTCGGCAACAACCACCGTCGTCCTACCTCGTCAAGGAGGAAGGTGGTAGCAATGATGAATAGCATCTTTACTAAGTTGACTACCATGGTCCATGAAAGCTTATTGTCAGAGAAGGTGTTGCCAATATTCTCGAAAATTCAAGGGCTATAGAAGAGGATGATGTCAATGTCATAGGCCTATCAAGAGATTTGTAGCCCAGTAGCACACAAAGTACAAAATGGATAAACAAGGTCGGGTGAATGAGATACCACCACACGTCATTTGCGATGTTCTGCATGTTAAGAACATCACCGTTGCAATCTTCAGGGACGTCGACAACCCTCTTGATGTCGTTATGTTGAAGTGTGGCCTCCAAGTCAAAGTTGGAGAACCCGATAAGGACAAACGTTGCATCGGCCAAGCGTCCTTACATGATGAGCCATCAGGGAGATTCCAGTGTGGTGAGGACCACAACGCAGAGCAAGGCCAAGGAGATTGCTCCCTTGGATAGCATCCTTACATGATGAGCCATCAAGGAGATTCCAGCGTGGTGAGGACCACAACGCAAAGCAAGGCCAAGGAGATTGCTCCCTTAGATAGCATGAGACGCCACCTAATAAATAAGAGCTTGGATATGATATCATTGGCCAGGTAACCGATAATCATGCTTGCCTTAATGAACACGTAAACCGCTTAAATAGATGTATTTGTATAAAATAGTAATCATTTTATTAGAATGTACATACCTAGGAAGATGAGTGAGACAATCATCCCACCAATGCTACTTAACAGCAATCACCATCATTTGACCTCATCTAGGATGGTGGTAATGAGGATAAATAGCATAATTACAAATTCGACTGCCATGATCCATAAAAGCTTATCATCACAAAAGTTGATACTGAAATTGTTGAAAATTCGAAGGCTACAAAGGAGAATAATGTCAATGCCACAAGCCTGTCGAGAGATTTGGATCCTAATAGGGCAAAAGAGTACGTAGCGGACAGACAGGGTTAGGTGAAATAGATCCCACCAAATGCCCTTTGTAGTGTTCTGTACAATGAAGCAGTCTTCAAGGATGTCGACAACCTACTTGATGTCGGCATACTGAAGCACAACCTCCTACTTAGAGTTGGAGATACAAATAAGGATGAGCCTTGGATCAGCTGAGCGTGCTTGCATCAAGAGCCATCGAGGGATTCCAACATGGCAAGGACAAGGAGATTACTCCCACGGATAGCATGATGTAGGAGCTTGGAAAAGATCTAATTGGCCTTGTAACTGATAACAATGCCCACGTTGATGAACACCGAAGCCACCAACATAGATTTATATCTAGAAAAAAAAAGCATTCATCTTAGGAGAATGCCCGTATCCAAGGGAGATGAGTAAGACAATCATCCCTCTAATGCGGCTCAGAAAAAATCACCGTTGTTCAGCCTCATCAAGGAGGATGGTGGCAATGAAGATGAATAGCGTCTCTTTAATGTTGACTACCATGATCCATAAAAGCTTATTGTCGGAGAAAGTGATGTCAATACTCTGGGAAATTCAAGGGCTATAGAGGAGGATAGTGTCAATGCCAAAGGTGTGTCAAGATATTTGGATCTTAATAGCATAAAAGAGTACGTGGCGAACATAAAAGGAGGTCCCATTACACGCCCTTCGCGATTTTCTGTACATTGACAACATCGTCATGGCATTGTTCAGGGATGTCAACAACCTTCTTAATGTCGACATACTGAAGTGCAGCCTCCTACTTAAAGTTGGAGATACCAACAAAGACAAGCCTTGCATCAGCCAAGTGTCGCTGCAAGATGATCCATTGGGGGATTCCAACATGGCAAGGATCGCAACGAGCAAGGTCAAGGAGATTACTCCCACAGATAGCGTGACATACCACCCGCCCGCTAAATAGGAGCTTTGAAAAGATATAGTTGGCTATGTAGCCGATAACAATGTCCGCGCTAATGAACACCAAAACCGTCGACATAGATTCATATCTATAAAAAAAAGCATTCACCTTAAGAGAATGCACGTACTAATGGAGACGAGTAAGACAATCACCCCTCCGATGCTGCTCAACAACAACCATCGCTATCCGACCTTTTTTAGGAGGAAGGTGGCAACAAGGATGGATAGCGACATTTCAAAGGCACTGCCATAGTTCATAAGAGTTTATCATCGAAGAAGATGATGCCAACATTCTTGAAAATGCGAGGGCTGTAAAGGAGAATAATGTTAATGCCACAACCTTGTCGAGAGATTTGAATTTCAATCATGCAAAAGAGTGCGCAGCGAAAAGATAAGGTGGAGTGCAAGATATCCCGCTACACACCTTTCTCGATGTTCTGCACATTGACAACATTGCCGTTGCAATCTTCAAGCATCTCAATAGCCTTCGTAATGTTGGCATACCAAAGCGCAACCTCCTGGTCAATGTTAGATATCCTAGCCAGGACGAGCCTTACATCAGCCAAGCGTTCCTACATGATGAGCTACCAAGGGAATTCCGACATGGTGAGGATCACAATGACAAATAAGGCCAAAGAGATTGCTTACACGGATAGCATGACACGTCACCCGTTACATAGGAGCTTGGAAAAAATATAGTTGTCCATGTAGCTAATAACGATGCCCCCATTAATGAACACCTAAACCACCCCAATAGATTCGTATGTTTAGAAAAAAAAACAATCACCTCAGTAGAATGCATGTAAAAAGGGACGTGAGTGAGCCAATCATCCTGTCAAAGCTGCCGAGAAACAACCACCGTCGTCCGACCTCATCAAGGGAAAAGGTGGCAACGGTGATGAATAGTGTCTTTACAAAATCGACCGTCATGGTCTATAAGAACTTATCATGGGAGAAGGTGATGCGCATATTCTCGAAAATTCGAGAGCTATAGAGGAGGATAGTGTCAATGCTACTAGCCTATCGAGAGATTTAGATCCCAATAGCACAGAAGAGTACTTAACGGATGGACAAGGTCAGGTGAACGTGCCCTTCGCAGTGTTCTGCATATTGACAACATTGTCGTTGCAATCTTCAATAATAATGATAGCCTTTTTTATGTGAACATACCGAAGTGCAGCCTCTTGCTCAAAGTTAGAGATCCTAGCAAGGATGAGCGTTGCATCAACCAAGCGTCCTTGCATGATAGGCCACCATGGGGATTTCTACAAGATGAGAAGCGTAGCGACGAGCAAGGCTATGGAGAATTGCTACCACAAATAACATGACAGTCACCCACTAAATAAAAGTTTGCAAAAGTTATGGTTGGTGATATAGCCGATAATGATGCCGGCGTCAACGAACACCCAAACCACCGAAATAGATTTATATAAAAAAAAAAAATTCACCTTAGTAGAATGCACATACCAAGGCAGAAGAGTGAGACAATTATCCTGTCAATACTGCCTAGTAGCAACCACCGTCGTCCGACCTTGTCAATAAGGAAGGTAGCAATAAGGATGAATAGTGTCTTTACAAAGTTGACTACCAAAGTCAGAAAGAGCTTGTCATCAAAGAAGGTGATGTTAACATTCTCAAAAAATTTGAGTGCTATAGAAGAGGATAGTGTCAATGCCACAAGCTCATCGAAAGATTTCGATCCTAATAATGTAGAAGAGTACGTGGCAAACAGATAAGGTCAGATGTAGGAGATCTTGCCACACACCCCTCGTGATGTTCTACATATTGACAATAAAGCCGTAGCAATCTTCAGGGATGTCGACAGCCGTCTTGATGTTGGCCTACCACAAACAGGAAATGCTCCACAATCGCAAAGGAGCAGACCAAATTGAAACCCCTTAAACCTTTATTCACAACAGAAAAGAAAAGAGGAGAAAGAAAGAAGGAAAATCTAGAAACCGAAATTAGGAGATAGCAAGAAAAATCGGGATACAAAGCAAAGCAGATAGAGTGAGGAAAGAGACGACCTTTCAACATTACAATCATTCTCCTAATGGAACTGAGGGCCCATCCCACACCCCCTCAACTATACAACCTACCAAGCAAAAGAGGGCAACTTCTTTCAAGAAAACGTAAGAAAAAGAAAGTGGAGCAAATGTAAAGTACTATTCAGAGAGAGAGAAAGGACACACTTGGGTTGGTGGTTTCTTGGGCAAATGATGAAGAAGCATATCACAGGTGAGGATTGCAAGATTACAACTTCTTGTGTTGAGCATGGGGGAAGAAAATGGAGGGAACTCAAAAACAAAAGTGGGATTAAGTGGTCGAACATAAAAAAAAAAATGGTAGATTCCCTTTACCATTTTTTCCTTATTTTTATTAATTGTGTTGTAAAATGCACGTACCACGAGAGATGAGTGAACTAATCATCCCGCCAATGATGCTTAACAGCAATCACCGTTGTCTAGCCTCGTTAAGGATGAAGGTGGTAACGAGAACCAATAATATCTTTACAAAGTCGATTGCCATGGTCCATAAGATCTTATTGTTAGAGAAGGTGATGCCAACATTCTTGAAAATTTGAGGGCATAGAGAACGATGGTGTCAATGCCACGGGGTTGTCTTAGATTCCAATAGCGCATAAAAGTACTTGGTGGACAACTAAAGTTGGGTAAAGAAGATCCCACCACATGCCCTTTGCAGTGTTTTGCACACTAACAACATCATTATTGCCATCTTTAAGGATATCGACAGCCTTCTTAATGTTGACAAATTGAAGAACGACCTCCTTGTCAAAATTGGAGATCTTAACGAGACGAGCCTTCAATCAGCCAAGCATCCCTGCATGATGAGTCACTAGGAGATTTCTGGTATGGCGAGGATTGCAACAACGAGAAGGGCAAGAAGGTTGCTCCCACAGATAGCGTGACACGTCACCCGCTAAAGAGGAGCTTGGAAAAGATATAGTTAGCCATTTAGCTAATAATGATGCCCTCGTTAATGAACACCTAAAGTGCCAATATAGATTCATATGTATAAAAAGCATTCGCCTTAATAGAATGCATGTACCAATAAAGATGAATGAGGCAATCATCCCGCTAATACTCCTCAGTAGCAACCACCATCATCCCATCTCGTCAAGGAGGAATGTGGCAACGAAAATGAATAGTATCTTTACAAAGTCAATTGCCATGTTCCCTATGAACTTATCATTGGAAAAGGTAATATCAACAGCATTCGCCTTACTAGAAGCGGATAGCTGTTGAAGTTACCGTTAAGCTAATATTTGTGGATGGAACTACCCATACAGTTCGTTTCCTCAAACCTTTGCCCTAGAAGTGGAAACTGTTGCTGTCTACTCACTATAGTCTCTGGCCAACCTATCAGACGACTTAGCTACTCGGTTAAATGTTTCATTTAGAGTCTGCTACTGTGTGAATCCAAGACCACAACAGCTACTTAGCTAACCCAACGAACATCATCAAGTGTACATGGTCATCACAACACCATTGACCTAATCTCACAACTTCAACACAAACATCATCAACTACTGATCTTTTAAGTCCATTAGTACTGTTTACGAAAAACTGTTTTAGGACATTTTGCAAACTTCTTTCTAATGGATCACATCATGGATATCATGTGGTCCTTTGGTCCAAGCGTCTGCATACAACATAGTAAATATTATTACAATTTGGACATCATCAAAATCACTTGAAGATGTTTCTCTAACAATCCTAACAAGGATGAGCCTTGCATTGGCCAAGCATCTCTATACAATGAGCCACCTAGGGGGATTCAGGTATAGCGAGGACCACAATAACAAGCATGGCCAAGGAGATTGCTCCCATGGATAGCGTGACATGCCACCCACTAAATAGGAGTTTAGAAAAGATATAGTCGGCCATGTAGCCGATAACAATGCTCATGTTAATAAACATCAAAACCACCAAAATAGATTGATATGTATAAAAAAAGCATTCACATTAGTATAACACACATACCAAGGGAGATGAGTGAGACAATCATCTCGCCAATGTTGCTTAGCTACAACCACCGTCATCCAACCTCTTCAAGGAGGAAGATAGCAACAAGGATGAATAGTATCTTTGTAAAGTTTGATTGCCATGGTTCATAAGAGCTTATCGTCAGGGAAGGCGATGCCAACATTCTCGAAAATTGGAGAATTATAGAAGAGGATAATGTCAATGCTACAAACATGTCGAGGGATTTGGACCCCAATGGCGCAGAAGAGTACGTGGCGGATAGACAAGGTCGAGTGAGAGAGATCCCGCCACACACCTTTGACGGTGTTCTGCACATTGAAGACATCATCATTGCAATCTTCAAGGTTGTCAATAGCCTTCTTGTTGCCGGCATACCGAAGCATGGCCTCCTGGTCAAAGCTAGAGATCCTAACAAGGACAAGCCTTGCATTTGCCAAGTGTCCCTACATAAGGAGCCACCAAGGGGATTCCGGCATAGCGAGGACCACAACAACGAGCTTGTTTCAGGAGATTGCTCCCACATATAGCGTTATACCCACTCGCTATATAGAAGCTTGGAAAAGATATAATTTGTCATGTAGGCAATAGTAATGCCCGCATTAATGAACACCTAAACCACTGAAATGGATTCATCTGTATAAAGAAACAATCACCTTAGTAGAATGCACGTTACGCTCGGAAAAGACAAAAAATGATAACATATAAAAAAATGGCAAAATTATGGCAAAATTATTTTTAAAAATAGGAAAAAAAATTAGTGAGTGCCTAAAGCATGGAAGTGAACAAGAAAGTCCTCGGCAGCGTAGACGGTGGCGATCATTTGGGTGTAGCCGGCACCGACAAGAGTGACGAAGCGGCCCAACAAGATCAAGGCATAATTAGAACCATGAGGAAGGGCCCATCAAGGAAGAAGGTCACTACAACTATTGTGATGTGACGCCCAATCCAATTAGAGGTCCAATCTGCCATCACCGATCCGAGGGGTACCAACAAGTAGAGGAACACCTTCACAATCTCAGCATGCTCATCATTTATCCTTTAGTCCTTTTTTTATGGATGTCACCGTCTCGCTGAACCCTCTTATTTCTACCAAAAATTCAACAACAAAACACAATAAAATCTTATTTGTCATAACAGCAACCATATACCAGAAATTGAAATAATAGAAATAGTATATATTCAATGTCCTATTTTCCTCCCTTTTTTTGAATTTATTTTCCTGATAAATATAATTATAAAAATAGAATGGTGGTATATATTAAATGCGATGGACTAACAAAATTTTTTAATTTGCTTGGTAATGGATGATGTTATCCGAAATTAAAGTAATTTTTTCTTACTTCCTATGCATTAAAAAAAGAATTTTGGTCATAGATTTATCGGTAATAAAGCTAGATGAAAAAAAACAACCTAACTTGGCAATAATATGGTGTATTTATTTGGGCAAGACTTTCTATAAGACTTTCAGCTAGAATCAGACGTGTCTATTGATACCATCAAAATGAGTCAATTGACACCTTATTTTAGTCAATTAGTCAATCATGAGAATAAGCCGGCTTATAGAAACAACAACCCAAAAAAAAAAAAAAAAAAGCGATCGGGGTCAATACAATACATACAAGTGCAAATATCATATCTCAGCATATTTGGAAGAAAATTGATTATTTGTTTAAAGTTAGCATGTGCACCTATTCATCCAGTTACTGGAGCAACCTCCAACCCATTGGCTTGGTTAGTAGCGATTTCCCCAAACATCACTTGCAGGTTTGAAGTCCACTACGTAACCGGCTCATCGTTCTTCGGTTAGAGCTTGAAGAATAACAATTTCTTCAATTTCTTTAATCTCAATCGCTTCCTCACTGAAAAACCGAGCGTGAACTTGTGCGAGAGTGAGAGATAGGAAATAGAGATAGGAAGTAATCAAGTATTTTGGAGTCCACTACTCAGTCGATTCATAGAGCAATTCCTCCTATCTGCTACCGATTCCTTCTAGTGAAACGAGTTTAGAGTCTAACACACAAAGAGGGGCTAACGCGCGAAGGACAAAGAAGCTCGCTAGCTCCAGCTTTGTGTCATCTAGAGCGAATTGAATATGGCGGGAGCGACCGAGCATTCTCTCCTTCTTTCGGTGCAAATCGAAGAAGCGAAGGAGCAATTCATGATTGCTTCTGACTTCCCTTAATCTTCGAAGCGAGAAACTTGACGTTTTCATGGAGTTTTTCCGTGTCAATCGATTTAGTCCTGACGTGGAATTGCCACGTAAGAAGACTTAATCATGATTTTTTATGGAGGGTTTTTTTTTTTTGAGCAAATATGGAGGGTTAAAAGGTGATATTTGGGACTAGCGTGCAAGCTAAGGGTTTTTTAAGATTTTAAAAAAAAAAAAGAGCAAATTTGGGACTAAATCTAAAATTTGGGGCCTTTTTAAAAAATAACACATGCAACTCGCAACTTGGTTTGTTGTGCTCGCTGAGTGAACTAATGTGCAGCATTCTTATTTGCTAAGAAAAAAAATCATGAGAATTAAAAAATTGGGAGATTGACATTTGCCGCTAAGATTGAGCCACAAGCAATTATTTTGATTAAAATGCAAAGCTACGCCATGTCAAGACCCTGTTAAAATGCCAAGTAGGGGATGTCCTTTTGCCCACTAGCGCAGAATAGACGAAAGGCTAACCTTTCTTTCTTTATTCCTTTTAGGTTCTTTAAGAAAATTATTAAGCAAATCGGGAAGGATGAATACTTAGGATCTATTACCACCGGTCGTGGTGGCACTGCTTGGTAGGTTTCAGTGATCCTTTGCAAGGGAGGGGAGAGGTTCGAAGCCCTTGTAACACAAGGGGGCTGGTGGAGTTACTTGGCGTCTTAAGTGTGCTACCGGGAGCGGTGAATCCTCCCGCTTAATGCACCTAGGGGTTTACACTTTGGCTACCGGCTAAGGCGGTTCCTCTAGCATTAAAAAAAAAATACTTAGGATCTATTACCACCGCCTTGGTGATCGCGATAGTTTGGGCTCTCTGCCCCTCACAAAGGGGAGGAGTTCGAATCCCCTCACGGTCGCTTGGGGTCTTAAGTGAGACACCGGGGGTGGTGGATCATCTCACTTACGTGTCCTCCCAGGTTTACTCGTCGACTGTTGGCTGTACAGGGTTCCTAGGTCACCAAAAAAAATATATACTTAGGATCTATTTGATAACACTCCGAGAAATAACTAATTATATTCTTTTATTTCCCATAACAAAACATAATAGAAATTCATTTTGTAAATCTTTTGTTCCCCGGAATAAAAATCTATTTTTTTGTTTTCAAAAATAGATTTAGAATATAATCAAGACTTAGAAAAAAGTTACTTCTTGCTCTCAATAACAATTCATAAAATCAAATATAATTTTTCTTCCTTTCTTTTCTCTTTCTTCTTCTTCTTCTTCTTCCTCCTCCTTTCGGCCAATCGCTAACCTCGGCCATGGTCGCTGAATAGTCAAACGAAGGCCGACAACCTTACCAGAGTATCACCAGCCCCCAATGACACCAAGCCACAACAAGGCTCGTCGGCCCGAGCCTTGCCTTGGTTGGGCAAGGCCAACCTCTCCTAGTCTCCAACGAGGCTCAACCTCACCGAGCCACCTCTAGGTCGACCTTGCCCAAAGCTGCAAGGGCGAGACTCATGGTGGCTAGGCAAGACAAAGAAGGAGGAAGGAAGAAGAAGAAGAAAAAAAAGAGGAGAGAAAAAATTAAGAAAAAAATAACAAAAATATTAAAATATTAAAAAAGAAACAACAACAAAAACTAAGAGTCCTACCAAACGTGCTTTTATTTCGAAAAAAAAAAAAAATTGGACAATTACCAAGTGCCTTTAAAAACTCAGAAATTGTTCCCGATAATAAAATAAAAAAAATTATTTCTGAGTAAAAATTATTCACATGAACAAAATAGTTACCAAATATGTCTTTAATGGTTATGAAAAGAGGAAAGTTTGTGGCTGTAACAAAAATCAAAATACATGGAATAACCTATAATTTGACAAAATTCAAGGGCTATTGTGCAACGATGCCAAAATCTAGAAGGTGATTTGTAACTTTTAAGAGTTCGGAACTTTTGTTTAACGGCACCAGTTTATGAAGTTTGAGCAATTAACCCAAAGAGTAATGAACTTTGGCTTCTTTGGGTTCCTTTTTTTTTTTTTATGCTAATTTCCATAAACCCCTTCAGACTTTGGCACTGTTGTGTAATAGCCCTTGAACTTAGAGAACTTGTTGATTATCCTCTCAAACTTTGGCACAAATGCATGATAGCCATGAGCTTTAAAATTAACAAATTATTTTTTTTCAACTTTGGTTTTTTTGTTACCGTAGCTTCTTTTTTTTTGGTCCCCTTATTCATTAAATGTGACTTGAAAATGGACTAAGTCAGTTTGTTTGACCAATATAAAACATTCATCACATGTTTATAAGTTGAGAAAATAGAGAGGAAGTATGTTGATTAATTTAAGAAAATTTAATAAAAGTTATTCAGGTCAAGAAAAAATGAATCAATCCATTTTCAAGTAAAAAATGATGACTATACAGATGAAAAAACTAGAGACCGCAACAAAAGTCCTAATTTGGGGATATTCTGTAACTTTTTTGAAGCTCAGGGGGCTATTGTGCAATAATGACAAATTTTAAGAGGATAATCGGTAAAATTTTAGTTTTGTTCTCTTTTAAAAAAATTCAATTTTTTTACTGATGTGACATTTGATGGGCGCTAAATCAAGGCCACATATCTCAAGATTGTAATAGAAAAAGCTCATGTCTACATTCTTCTATTGCCAAATTGAATGAAGTTAACTGAAAGACTTAGTATAGTAATTTAATAACTAGTATTATTCAATTGCTTTTTTTTTTTTTTGGGAAGTTTACAAATCAATAGCACTTTCACAACAAGTTTGAGATTTTTAGTACTTTTATCTGTTAAATTATTTTTGGATAAGTGTGAACCAAATAACAAGTCACCACTGTACCAAAATTTGGTACAAATGGATACTTAAGAGATACTTAAGTACTAGAAGTTTAATAAGTGCCAAAATCAGAGTAAAATAGATCAGTTAAATGCTAATAGTGACAAAATGTTGTTTGATGTTGTTTTGCCTCGAATTTGAATTTTAATATAAATGTTAATTAAATTAAATTTAAAACTATTTAAAAAAAAAAAAGGAAGAAGACTATTGCAGTTTGGCAAGGGCTATGCAAGCTCTTGCTGAACTCACTGCAATTTTTTTAATAATTTAATTTTAAATTTAATTTAATTAATATTTATATTAAAATTCAAATAAGACACAAAACAACGACATCATTTTGGCTCTTCTTTACTACCTTAGCTTTCTAGCCAGCTACTTAAGCGATTTGTATTATTAAAAATAAGTCACGTAGGATTTCTAACATCCTTCGTTGAAATTGGCACTTAAATATCTCATTTTTCAAAGAAAGTGACACTTAAATGTACCATTTGAAATTGTTGTCCGTGCTAAGTTTTAACACTTGTGTTATACTTCTACCACCAAATAACTATGAAAAATGACATATTCACCCAAGAGGGGAAAAAATATACAAATTATTTACAACGTTGACTCATATGTAAAATTAATCAATGTGTAGTTTTGTAAAGTGTGGGACATCGAAAACATTGGCTTGTCTAACTTCTCTCTCTAAGGAGCACGTGGGGCAAAAACACTGTTCAAATGACCATGGCATGGTTATCAACCCTTCATGGTCAAATTAGGTAAAAGTGCCAATTTGTTAAAATAATACTTGTCGTGAGATGAAGTTGGATGTCTAAGTAAAAACTTGAGGATGCAAAGACGTGCTTTTTGAAAATAAAGGATGTAGAGTGGTCCCGAGGATTGGTCCTTAAGGCATACCTTTTACTATTTTCCTTCTTCGTTTATATTGACGCTAACAATTGATCTATTTGATGTTGATGGTTTCGCCATGAACAACACATATTGTTCATGAAAGATTGTTATTATTTGGAATTGACAACATATTTTTAGAAAAGAAATTTCGGTAAATGAGGAAAATATTAAGGAGTGCTCTCAAGGCAATTTTTAATTCTTCTTAAATAGAATTCAAAGTTTACAAAATGAAGTAAAAGACTTTGTTAAAATGTGTAACTCCTTTCATTTTCAGAAAATCTTGGAAAGTGTTGTTTTCATTGGGCATGAAAGCTGGTTAGTATTACAATTGAGTGCATCTCGCCTTAGCGATTGCCGGCCCAATGGGCTCTCTTTTCGTATCGAGCTAAAAGGAACACCGCCAACCGCATACAAAATAGCCCACTCCAACCATCGTCAATCCTCGTCCCTCGGATTGAAAACCCTAGCACCGTCCTCAACCTCGGCTTCCCAGAGGGTAAGCTAGACCACCCGCCGACGCCGACCGAAGAAGCAGGGGCAGACCCGCTCTCCCTCCGTCCGCCGCCATGGGTCGCATGCACAGCCGAGGGTACAGCTGGAAATCCCATCTACTTCTTGCCATCGTTGTCCTGACTGGTTGCGAGTTCTGCTAACTTTGTTTTTGTTTCTGGGTGTCCCTCTTTTGTGGGTTTTCTTGATACTTGACAGTAAGGGTATTTCAGCTTCTGCTTTGCCCTACAAGAGGACTCCTCCGAGTTGGCTCAAGATTTCTTCTCAGGATGTAAGAACATATTCGATTACGTTTGCCTGACTTTGTGCGATAATATGTAGTTTGTAGCTGTCGCCTCCTCTCAGGATCTGGTATAAGATGTGGGAAGCTCAATTCAGATGTTGTTATAGTATTTGTCTTGGCAGTTTGTATCGAATTCGTTCGAAGGAAATAGGGCCTAACCATGCGTGACATCCTATCCGAAACTGAGTAATGTAGTCACTTTCATCTATAAGAATGGTGCTCGTAATTGTTTACCCAACTATCGGTGGGAGGAAACCGTGGATGCTGTTTTACTTCCTCATTCTGGGTCTATCTGTCTAATTGCGCTGTGTTGGAATCTGCCCAATTTGGTGCCTCTTGTTATGTTTAAATTTCTGTGAGACTCTTTGATGAACATGTGGGTGGTAGTGGGCTTCCAGTAGAAGGGGCATTAACATGATGGTACTTTTCCATGTGTAATGGTGCAGCGGTCTGCATTTGAGCATGATCTGATTCAGATAATCATCTGTGACTATTAAGTGATGGGCTCATTTTCGAGTTCTAATGTTTGAGCATGATCTGATTTTTTATGGCTTGCCGCTGCATGAGTTATAGAGCCTCAATAATAGAACACTTAAAACTGATTGTCAGGATTTTGTTTCTTAAAATTTTAGGTTGAGGAGAACATTTGCAAGTTTGCCAAGAAGGGTCTGACTCCATCACAAATTGGTGTCATCCTTAGGGATTCTCATGGTATTGCTCAGGTCAAGAGTGTTACTGGGAGCAAGATCCTGCGTATACTGAAGGCCCACGGTGAGTGTTTTTACTACTCCTTGCCGTTTCTTTCTTTTTTTCTTTCTATCTGTCTCCCACCCCACCCCACCCCCAAAAACAAAAAAAAAAAAAAAAAACCACAACTCAAGAGACACATAGGTGATGCTTTGCTTTCTCTTTCTGAACCTTACCATGATTTTGGGTCAGGGCTGGCTCCTGAAATACCTGAGGATTTGTACCACCTTATCAAGAAAGCTGTTTCCATTCGGAAGCATTTGGAGAGGAACCGAAAGGATAAAGATTCCAAGTTTAGACTCATCCTGGTTGAGAGCAGGATCCACCGTCTTGCTCGTTATTATAAGAAGACCAAGAAGCTACCACCTGTTTGGAAATAGTAATGTTCTTTCCTCTCATTTCTCCAAGTGTCGTTTGCTATATGAGTGCTTACTCCTTTTATGATGCATTGGTTCTTCAAAACAAATATCTGAATTAAAGCGTCCATGGCTCAGCCACCTGAGAATATAGTTATTCCAAGAGAAGTATATCACATAAGTAACAGGCTGAGACTGTATGAATGTTACTTACGTCCCATGTTGAGAATTTAAGGAAAACAGAATCCATATTACTTTAGTTCCAGGATGCTCATTTAGTGGTACCCTATTGGGTGGAGGAACTAATTGAATCGCCCTTTTCTATTCCATCTTTCCCGAGAGATGGTTGGGTCTCAACTGATGTCTATTTCTTTCATGAGAATCTTTCTCATTATTGATTTTGTATGCTATTTTTGTTTATTGCTTGGTGAAATGTAGATGAACAAACTAGTTTCTGGCTTTTTCTGCTTACTGCTGTGTTGTGTGGTGAGGGGAAAGATGCGTTCCTATATAAGATGTTTCATATTGGTTATGGTATCCTCATCTATGAAAATGTCAATGTGTTCTGCATTCTCCTTTTCAGACGTATCTGTGTCTGATTCCTGATGTTCCACTATGTTAGGAAGTAGTTCTTTTCTTTTTCTCTTTTTTTTTTTTTAATTTCTTGTTTGTTTGTTTAGAGAAGTTCTTTTCTTCACAATTAATTGATTTTCTTGGTGCATGTTGCTTTACCAAAAAGACCTCCAGAATGGGTTCTTTTCATTTTGGATAACATGGAGAAATATTTTACTGTTTAAACTACAGAATATTTTTCCTCAAGAGGGAGGACTGGACTTGCTTGTCCCGCAGCAATTGTACAGACAATGAAATTAATTTGATGCTTGTCAAAGCATTGAAAGCAAATTATGTTTTATAATTTGGTAAGAGGATGAATATTTGCAGAGCTGCCGATGGGGATAAATCATGCTGGGGCTTATTGAGAATGTTATAGTAATTAGACATATGTTTAGTCTTTCTTCTGGATTAGAATGTTATCAGTTACGACAGGACAGTTTACGTTTCTCTTCTTCTTTGGAAATTGCCTGATACTTTTTCCTCTGTGGCCGTGTTGTGATGGCTAGTTATATAAGCGAATGAATCATGTTGCAAAAAGTGAGCGGCAATAATTATTGTAGTCATTTTATCACCTCCTTCATTACTGCGTACTCAAGTCGAACGACTCTTTTTTTTTGCAGCGAATCTACAACGGCGAGCACTCTTGTGGCATAAACACTCGATGGTAGTTTCCAAGGGACGCCGCATTCTTCACTTTCTTACATTTGCCGCTTAAGTTACTGGACAGAACATGTAGTTTTGGACCGTCAGTACTTTAGTTTTGGGGCTGTTTGAGAAATTGGATTGTAGGTCTTTTTCCACCATCTCTCTATTTTCTTCTGTTCTCGCCATGATAAGTTGCAAACTTCTTTAATGAATTAGCATCCTTGGGACTCTAAGTCGAGCCAGGAAGCTTCTGTGAAAACAATTCACTTAATGGGTAATAGAACATGAAAACTTGAAGTTTTGAGTAATGCAAATTTTTACTTGATGACTTCATGTGACCCTCTTAACCATATAGAAATATCATATTGTTTCACCGTACACATTTTCTATTTGTCAAAAATCTTTATAGGCTTAAAGTCTCTTGACAATGCTTTACCAAAAGCAACCAGAAAACATGATGTTATGCGTACAATTAATCATTGAGCCGCATCCTGCGTAGAATATTAAATTGAAAAAAAAAAATTAAATGAATAGTCTTTTTAATAGAAATAATTAGAGGTAGTTCAATAGACCATGACATTCACCAATTGCAATGGAGCAATTGCATGTAACATTTTTAAAAAATCTGGTTTATGTGACCTTAGAATTTCAACAAAAAGTTAAAAGGACATATGCTCATAAATTATAAATAAAAAAAATTAGAGGTGGAATTGTAGCAGTAACACGGTTCAAGTACCATAAGTGATCTGATACGCAGCTACTGACGTTGGAATTTAAGCAACACATGGAAGTAACAAGGAAAGAAGAAGTCTCCTTCTTTCAAGATAGATAAGCATGGACGGAAACAAGTTTGATCGTGCAACTCGTTGGATAGTGAAATAATCTTAACTATTAGTTGAAGTAGAAAGAAAGAATAGATAAATAGAAGTTGAAAATCGTAGAATTAAGATAAAAAGCTTGCAGAAGATATGTGCCTAAATAATATAGCCCTAATTCCCTAAAAAAATTCCAGATTTTAGCTTTAGTCCCAAATCTATATGAAACTTTTTCTTGTCTAAAAAATTATAAACTTTCACTCTAATCCAAAATCTGAACTCATTAACCTTCCATGAAAAATCAATCTTCAGTCTTCCAACATGGCAATTCCACGGCGGCAATAAATCCACATAAGAAGCTAACATGGAAAAACTTCACAAAAACTTTGACATTTCTTACTTTGAAGATTGATGGGAAGTCAGAAGCAATTAAGGCTTGCTTTTTCACTTCTTCGATTTGCCCCCAACGAGAGAGAACGCGCTCGGTTGTTATCTCCATAAAAGATTTTCTCCTGACGACACGAAGTTGAAGCCAGCGAGCTTCTTCGTCCTCCATGCATCAACCCATTTCCATGCGTTTATCTCGACTCATTTCACTCTAAGGAATTGATCGTGTACAGGAGGAATTCCTCCCTGTATTGACTAAGTAGTGGACTCTAAAGTGTTCAGTCTCTTCCTATAAAGCCTTGCGCTCGGTCACTCGAAGAGGAGGGTGGCAGAAACTGCGAACAACCCTCATTACAACCAGAATTTTTCTTTTTTTTGTTCTTTTTCCCCTTAAATATAACTTTCATCATTTCTAATGAAATACTCGTGCATTTATCTTGTCTTGTTCAGTTTTTGCTATTCTTGTTACATGTATTATTCTAGTTAGAAGCTACATTTTGGGGCTTGCTATTGTTATTTCCCTGTATTGTCTATTAGTCAGCACTTGTTTCTCTTATATATCCATAAATGGGATTTGTAGTTTCCCTGCGATCTTCGCTGTCACTTCACACATTGGAAATGACAAAAGATGTGCTCAAAGTCTTCAAGTTCTTAAACAGAATTCAATCGCACAAGAATGTTGGTTGATTGTTGTGGTAGTCAACTTCTCATGATGTAAATTGTGTTGTTTACGGTTCGCTTCAATCATTGTGATTTCGTCGACATTGAACTTGCAAGTTGATCGTTCTTTTGCCGATCGAAAATTGGAGTATTACTAGGTTAAATCAAAAGCAATTGTGAGTGCATTCAATTGTTAATTCTTTATGTAACATCCTGAATTTTTACGCTTGACAATAGTATTTAGCATGATTTTTCATGACCGTTATACTCTACTCGTCATCAAAGGGGATTCTCGAGAGCATCTTCAGGAGGAGCTAAACGGGGAAGAAACCGACTCACCTTGTCATGAGGAAGCTACGACCCAGCAAACCGCACATACAAGAGCTTATTAGAATGCACAAACCCATCATCGAGGGCATTCTTAAGAGCATATTCATGAAGCACCAAACATACAGATTAAGGGATCTAACTGTCAGCCATTATGAGGTAGTTTTTTAAGGGTTTTGGGATTTGGGGTAATGATCCATTTAAAGGAGCTAGGGTTTTGTTTGGGGTTGGGGAATGAGGGGAAGCTATCCATTCCATAGAAGAAGCTATTCATACGAGAGAAAAAGGGGCCCCAAGTTTTTAGATTTTGTCTTGTTCAATGGCTTGGTTAGTTTAAACATAATCTAAATTAGCGATTTCCCCGAGCACCACTTCATCTTTGGAGTCCACTACCTTGCCGGCTCATCATTCTTCAATTAGAGCACGATGAAGAACAATTTCTTCAATATCTCTAATCCTAGTTGCTTCCTCATCGAGCAATTGGGTGTGAGCTTGTGCGAGATAGGAAGAGACCAGTGCTGTGGAGTCCAATACCAATTGATTGACAGAGGAATTCCTCTTGTCCACAACCAATTCTCTCAAGTGAAACATGTCGAGAGGCTAACGAATAGAGAGGGGCTCATGCGTACAGGACGAAGAAGCTCACTAGCTTCACTTCATGTCTTCGAGAGCGAATCTGATGTGGAGGAATCGACCAAGCATTCTCTTTCTCTTGGAGCGCAAATGGAAGAAGCGAAAAAGCAAGCCCTAATTAATTCTAATTTTCCTCAATCTTCATATCGAGGAACGTAGACATTTTTGTGGAGTTTTTCCACGTCAGAAGATGACATGGATTTAGTTCTGACATGTGTCAAAAGACTTAACATTGATTTTTTACGAAGGGTTAACAAGGCAAATTTGAAAATAAATCTAAAATTTGGGGTTTTTGAGAAATTAAGCCAATAACATGCAACTTACAACATCGCATGTTGCACTTGCTGAGAGAACTAATGTGCAACGTTCTTATTTGCTGACAAAAAAATCACGAGAAATTAAGAAATTGGGAGATTGATCCCTAAAATTGAGCCTCAAGCAATCATTTTGAATAATATGCAAAGCTACATAATGTTAAGGCTATGTTAAAATACCAAGTGAGGGATGCCCTTTTGCTCACTAGTGCAAAATATACAAAAGTTGAACCTTTCTATCTTTGTCCTTTTTAGCTTCTTTAAGGAATTTATAAGTCGAATCGGGAGGGATGAACACTTAACGGCTATGAAAACAGGAAAGTTTGTGGCCGCAACAAAATTCAAAATGTAGGGAATAACATATAATTTGGCAAAATCTAAGGGCTATTGTGCGACAATGCCAAAATTTAGAGGGTGATTTGTAACTTTTAAATGTTCGGAGCTTGTGTTGTAATATCACCAATTTAGGGGGTTTGAGCAATCAACCCAAAGAAGAATGAACTATGGCTTCTTTGGGTTCTTTTTATTATTATTATTTGATAATTTCTTCAAAGCCCATTGAACTTTTACACTATTGTGTAATAGCTCTCGAACTTAAGAGAAGTTGTTGATAATCCTCTTAAACTTTGGTCCTGTTGTACATAGCCATGAACTTCAAAATTAACAAATTATTCCCCTAAACTTCGATTTTTTTGTTAGTCACTTTTTTTCTTCTCGTAATCATTAAAGATTACTTGAAAATTAGCTAAATCAATTTCTTTAACCAATAGAGGTTATTTTGGTCAAGAAAAATGAGTCATTCTATTTTTAAATAAAAGTTAATGAAAATCCAGATGAAAAAAATAGAGACTATAACAAAAGTCAAAGTTTGGGGGACTGTAACTTTTTGAAGCTTTAGAGGCTAATGTGCACTGGTGACAAAGTTCAAGAAGATAATCTGTAAGTTTTAATCTTTTTCTCTTTTTAAAATTTTCAATTTTTATTTTCTGATGTGGCACTTGGTAGACACTATATTGACATCACATATCTTAAGAAAGTAATTAAAAAAGAGTTACGTTAGCATTCTCCATTCACCAAATTGGATGGAATTGACTGAGGTACTTGATTGTATTTCACAAGTTTTATGATTCAATTACATTTTTTAAAGGTTTTAGAACTCAATAATATTTTCATTATAAGTTCTAAAACATTTTATGCACTTATTCCTTAAATCTCTTTGAAGCAAGCGTGAACCAAATTACCCAAAAAATGACATATTTACTAAAGAGATTAAAAAAAAGAAGATACAAATTATTTACCATGTTGACTTTTATGTAAAATTAACTAATGTATAGATGTGTACGATATGGGACATCGGAACCTTTGGCTCATCTAATCTCTCTTTCTCTTCGTGAGGATGCGAAGCACGACACCATTCAAATGATCATGGCATGGTTGTCGGCCCACCATGGTCAAATTAGGTAAAAGTGCTAATTTGCTAGAATAATACTTATCCTACAATGTCTAGGGAAAAAATTAAGATGCAAAGCCATGCTTTTGAAAATAAAGGATGTAAAAAAAAGTAGTATCGTGGGTGAAGACTTCAGGCATGCTTTTTAATATTTTCCTTCTTTATTTATATTAATACCGACATCGATCTATTTATTGTTTTGTTTAGCAATAAGCGGCACACATTATTTATGAAAAATTGTTACTATTTGGAATTGACCGCATACTTTTAGAAACGAAACTTTGGTAGAAAAGTAAAATATTAAAGAGTGCTCTCGAGGCAATTTTTAAGTCTTATTAAATAGAATTCAAAGTTTACTAAATGAAGTAAGAGACTTTGTTAAATTGTGTAATTCTTTCAATTTCAGAATATCTTTGAAAAGTGTGATTTTCATTTTTAGCAATTGCTGGCCCAATGGGCTCTCTTTTCGTGCCGAGCTGAAAGAAACACCACCAACCGCATACAAAAATAGCCCACTCCGAGCATCGTCATCCTCCCCTCTCGGATTGGAAACCCTAGCACCATCCTCAACCTCGGCTTCCCAGAGGGTAAGCTAGACCGCCCGCCGACGCCGACCGAAGAAGCAGAGGCAGCTCCGCTCTCCGTTCGTCCGCCGCCATGGGTCGCATGCACAGCCGAGGGTACACCTCGAAATCCCATCAACTTCTTGCCGTCTTTGTCCCGACCGGTTCGCGAGTTTTGCTAACTTTTGTTTTTGTTTCTGGTTGTCCCTCCTTTGTGGGTTTTCTTGATACTTGGCAGTAAGGGTATTTCAGCTTCTGCTCTGCCCTACAAGAGGACTCCTCCGAGCTGGCTCAAGATTTCTTCTCAGGATGTAAGAACATTTTCGAATGCGTTTGTTTGACGTTGTGGGATAATGGGTAGTTTGTAGCTGTCGCCTCCCTCTCAGGATCTGGTGTAAGATTGGGAAGCTCAACTCTGATGTTGTTATGGTATTCGTTTCGGTAGTTTGTACTCAATTTGGTCGGAGGAAAGAGGGCCTATACCCATGCATGACATCCTATCCGAAACCAAGTAATGTAGTCACTCTCATCTAGTAGGATGGTGCTTGTAATTGTTTACTCGACTATCGGTGGGAGGAAACCGTGGATGCTGTTTGACTTGCTCTTTCTGGGCTTATCTGCCTACTTGCGTGGTGTTGAATTCTGTGCAATTTCGTGCCTTTTGTTATGTTTATAATTTCTGTGGACTCTTTGTTTAGATAAAGCGTGCATTTGGATAGTTGGATTCCAATAGAAAGGGCATTAACATGGTGGTACTCTTCCACGCACAATGTTGCGGTGGTTTGCATTTGAGCATGATCTGATTCAGATAGTTATCTGTTACTATTAAGTAATGGGCTCTGTTTTGAGTCCGATGTTTGAGCATGATCTGATTTTTGATGGCTTGCTGCTGCACAAGTTATAGAGCCTTGATAATAGAACACTTAAAGCTGATAGTCGGGATTATGTTTCTTGAAATTTTAGGTTGAGGAGAACATTTGCAAATTTGCCAAGAAGGGTCTGACTCCATCACAAATTGGTGTCATCCTAAGGGATTCTCATGGTATTGCTCAGGTCAAGAGTGTTACTGGGAGCAAGATCCTGCGTATACTGAAGGCCCATGGTTAGAGCTTTTACCACTCCTTACAGTTTCTTTCTTTATGTCCTTCTATCTGTTTCTCTCTCTCCAAGCCCCCCCTCCCTTTTCTTCTGAACACACAAGCGAAGAGACACCTAGGTGATGCTTTGCTTTCTCTTTCTGAATGTTACCTATGATTTTGGGTCAGGTCTGGCTCCTGAAATACCCGAGGATCTGTACCACCTTATCAAGAAAGCAGTTTCCATTCGGAAGCACTTGGAGAGGAACCGAAAGGATAAAGATTCCAAGTTTAGACTCATCCTGGTTGAGAGCAGGATCCACCGTCTTGCTCGCTACTATAAGAAGACCAAGAAGCTACCACCCGTTTGGAAATAGTAATGTTCTTTCCTTTCACTTCTCCAAGAGTTGTTTGCCATATGAGTGCTTACTCTCCTTTTATGATGCATTGGTTGGGTCTTTGAAACAAATCTCTGTATTAGAGCATCCATGGCTTAGCCACCTGTGAATATAGGTATTCCAAGAGATGTATATCTCACAAGTAACAGATTGAGATTGAATGCAAATGTTGATCAGCCCCATGTATTGACATTTTAAGGGCAACGAGATTCATGTTACTTCAGTTCTAGCTTTCTTATTTTAGTGGTACCCTATTGGGTGGAGGAACTAGATTCAATCGTCCTTTTCTATTCAATTTTTCCTTAAAGAAGGTTGGGTCTCAACTAATGTCTGTCTTATTCATGCAGGTCATTCTCAGTATTGATTTTATATGCTATTTTTGTTTATTGCTTAGTGATATGTAGATGAAAAAAGACGTGTTTCTGGTATTTTCTGCTTGCCACTGTGTATGTGGGATGGTGCTGGAAAACAAGTATTCGTATATGAGATGTTTCATATTGGTTGTTGTATCGTCGTTTATGAAAATTTCAATGTGTTCTGCATTCCCTTTTTTCCAGAATCATCAACGTCTGTATCCTGGTGTTCCACTATGTTAGGAAGTTATTCTTTCCTTTTCTTTTTTCTCTTGGTTTGGTTGCAGAAGTTCTTTTCTTCACAATCAATTGATTTTGCGGGTGCATGTTGCTTTACCAAAAACACCTTCTAGAGTGGGTTCTTTTCATTTTGGATGTCATGGAGAAATGTTCTATGGTTTAAACTACTGAATACTTTTCCTTGAGAGGAAGGACTGGACTTTCTTGTCCGGCAGAAGTTTAACTGACAATGAGATTAATTTGTTGCTTGCCAAAGCATTGAAATCAAATAATGTCTTATAATTTGGTGAGAAGATGAATATCTGCAGAGCTGACAATTGGGTTAAATCATGCTGGGGCTGAAAATGGCCTTTTGCCGTAAGCTTTAAAGTAGAAATATGAGATCTTCGCTTGTCAAAGATGATACCTTTTGTTTCAGCTGCTACTATTTCACTGACTTCTTGAGAATGTTTTAGTAATCATCAATTAGACATGTTTATTCTTTCTTCTACATTAGAATGTTACTAGTTACGACGGGACAGTTTATATCTCTGTTCTTCAATGGAAATCGCCTGATACTTTTTCTCTGTGGCCGTGTCATGATGGCTTAATATTTAAGTGGACGAATCATGTCACAAAAATTGATCGGCAACATTCTTTGTTATCGTTTTATCCCCTCTTCTACTACTACATACTCAAGTCGAACTACCTTTTTTTGCAGTGAATCTACAACGGCGAGCACTCTCGTGGCATAAACACTCGATGGCAGTATCCATATGATGGCGCATTCTTCACTTTCTTATGCTTGTCGCTTAAGTTACTGGACCGAACATATAAGTTTTGGATCATCAGTACTTTAGTTTTGGGGCTGTTTGAGATATTGGATAGAAGTTCTTTTTCCTCCGTCACTCTGTTTGCTTCTGTTCTGGCCATGATGAGTTGCGAACTTTAATGAATTAGCCTCGTCTGGAAGGGACTCCAGTCTAGCCATCTGTCAAAACAGTTCACTGAAGCTTAGGCGAAATGGGAGATGAAAATACCAGTTTAAATAATGCAATTTTTACTTCATGACTTCATGTGGCCCTTTTAACCATATAGAAAAATTTCAAAAATTGTTGAGGGGAAATAGGACTTAAAAATACAATTTAAAAAGTAGTCATACGGGCACTTCCATTGTGCATCGTTCCCCGACGCAAGGGGTGCGATGTTGTCGTGATTGAGTGCAAAAACCATCGTGACAGCTAAAATTGTAATACTACATTATATTGTGTTTGTCGTGATCAAGTATAAAATTGTCGTGGGACATGTTAAATTGACGGAATTTTGGCAAGTACCCTCGAGGAACTTGTTCACTCTTAAGATTTAATTAAACTTACGAAAAACCCAACAAGTACAATGTAAAGGTTAATGTAAAAATGTTTTTTTTTTTTGTTTAAAAAATGCTTAAATATAAATTATTATTCCTAATAAAATAATTTTTCATCGATTAATTATGTCTAACGATATAAATTTATTTTTAAAATAATCCAAAACATGAAAACTTTGATGTGAGTGCACTTTCTTCCCCTGCAGGTGCTGCAGGTGAGCGTAACGCTAGTGTCAATTAAATCTTTACTCAGCGAAAGGAGTTTGCCGTCCTTTCAAAGAGTTTTACTTTTCATTTTCATTGATTAAAAATTGTGCTTCATCCTTAAATTCAATTCACTTTCGTGAATTTGTATGTGTTCGATCCTCAATTGTTTCAGCTCTAAATAACAGCAACAACAATAATAATTGGAGTTTCACTGAGGAATGTTCTCAGAATACTTTTTAAACTTATTTCATGAAGAAGTATTTAATTTTTTAAATATTGATACCAATTGAGTACTATGAATTGCAATATATCTTTATTGACCAAATTTACACCCACGGCCTCGAAAACACTTTTTAGTAATAAATGTAGACTTCATAATTTTTTAAATTCATAACGGTGAAAATAGAGTGGGTCCCACCACTCCATGGTGTCCTGACCAAAATGGATCCAAATCTTTCTGCACAAAACTAGTGGCGAGGACATTTATGCAGCGACGGGCCAAATGAGGTGAGTTAGATCAAGATCGTGCAAAAGGACCTGTCGAGATCAAATCGAACCGGTCTATTCTAGATAGTTCCCAATTTAATGTAATTAGAGTTGCTGAATTTCAGTTCGGTTCCGATTTTGAAACTGCCCACTTGGATTGAGCCAATTTTTTATTTTAAATTTATATTTTTCATTTTTTTGCAAAGAAAAAAAAAAAAAAACCCTAATATCTTCTCAAACCTCACTCTCAAGTCTCTCGCTCAACTCCCGTCGTGCTCGACTCTCAAACGCCACCCTCTTGCTTGAGTCGCTTACATGTGATTCTGTCTATTTGTTGTTGTGCAGAAAATTCATTAAGTAGGGGGAAAAAAGATATGCCACATATTCCATTTCGCCACCCAAAAATTGAATCGGACGATCAGTCCAATCCTAGACCAGATGATCTAATTCCAATTCTAGAAATTGAGAATTGGTTCAAATTACGGGGAACCAATCACTCTTAAGTTGCATGCATGTTGTATATTTAGTTAATTATATATAGGTATTAATAAAAAAATAAGATAGTTAAATATAGATTAAAACTTATTATTGTTAGATTAATTGATTAATATTGATGGTAATTACAAAAAACACGTAAGAATACAAATTATCTATCCAACTCATGAAATAAAAGTCAAATCTATCCACTTAAAATTACAAATTTTCATAATTAAGATACATATTTTTTTTGTGTTTATATTATTTCCCATATTACAATAATTGGACTACTCGGTACCCAGGATTTCTTTTTTTTTTTTTTTTTGTCAAAACCCATGACTAAAATAGCATATCTCTTCTTCATTTGTGTTCACGGAAAATATTATATTTCTAACTTTTTTTTTCAAGAAGTCACCATATAGAAAAATGACAATATTTGTTGGTGTTTAACTAAAACTTGAAAAAGAACTAGAAAATATTTTTCATTGTTTGAAAAACAAATCTAATTTTATATTCCTAAATACACATGCTAATCGGATACTACCAACTTGTGCACAAATAGCCAAGGAACTAGACACGTGCACCAAATCCCCAAGGTCCAACCTTGATAAATCCCAACCCAAGCATTAGTCATTTGGGTCCTGACTCCTGAGTAAGAGCATAGGCATCGGTCCCACATACATAAGGTTGGGACCCAAGCTCCTGTGCCCATGCTCAAATCCTTAGCACCTAGCCTTAGTCCACAAAAGTTGAGTGCAAGAACCTAGTGCTCAAGCCTAGGCCTAATTCCAAGAGACAAGGCTAAGGACCTTGCACTCAAACTTGGGATGCTAGTGTCTCTGCAGATGTCCTTAGTGCCTATGCTCAGGGTCTTCGATACTCAGGCTCAAGACCCCAATGCCCATGCCATGACCACAAGCACAAGCACAAAGGATCTAAGCATGAGCATAAGGGTCTCAACTTGAAATATCGAGGATTTAGGCATGGGCATCAAAGCCTAAGGTCTCGACTTCATTGGACTTGAACTCGGGAGTAAGGGATCCAAGCGAGGGCACTGATGTTCATAGCTTGACCTCGATAGACCTAAGCTTGGTCTCTATGGACCAAACCTAGGCACAGGGATCCTATCTCGATGGACTCAAGCGTGGGTTTCAGGGTCTCAAGCCTCAACCTCAATGGCTTGAATTTCAGCTCTGGAGATTTTGGACATGAGTATTAGAAACCCAAGCCTGAGCATCAAGAACCCAAGATAGAGCACTAGAAAAAAGCTTGGGTGCGAGGGACCTTGGCTCTAGTGTCAAGGAGCATGGCCTCTATGGACTCGGATTTGGGAGCCAAGGATCTAAGCATAAACATTAGGGTTTTGCACTCAACCTTTGTGTGACCCACCAGCATTGAGGATCAAGGCACTAGCACCGAGGTCCCAAACTAGGGCTCAACAAGCTCAAGTTCAGGCGCTGGAGATTTAAGGAAGAGTGTTAGAGTTTATATGTTCAAGCATAGCATTTTTAGTCAAAATATCAATATCTAATCATATTTTATAAGATAATTTTTAATTTTTTAAAGAGAATTATTTTTTCCGAAATTAAGCATAAAATTACCATTTGTTAGAAAATATTTTTCATTGGACTATTTTTTAGAGCGATCTAAATGCCGAAACAACGAAAAATAATGGGCACAATGTTTTTTTTTTTTTTTTTTTTTTTTTTACGGGAGTCTTCCGCTATTCTAATTTCTATCATAGATCCCATCTTCTTTCAGGTCTCCACGTCTGCCAACCGCCATGACCTGCGGAAGCATCCGGGCTCTGCACTCCCTCCACCGTCACCTTCCACGCGTCCTCTCGACCTCTTCCCCTTCCCTCCTCCGCAGACAAAACTCTCCCCTCAGGTTCGGTCCAACCGCCATGGCCGACCTCGACCGGAAGACGACGACGCAGACCTCCTCCTTCTCTGCCTCCTCTCATCCTGGTAAAAGGTGATTACGCCCCCGCGCCGCCCCACCCCCCCCCCCCATCTTGCCGTTATCGCGATTTCATTCTTGGGTCCGGTCCTGCGACCAGCAATTGGAGTCAAAGGTCGGAACTTGATTCGTCTTTCCGTTCTTTTCTCTTCTGGGTCCGGAGCTGCAGGGGCAGCAGTGGAGGGACAAGTCTAGATGCGGGCCACGATCGAAAAGAACGAACGAGAGGTCGCGGCTGTCCTGGCAAAGATAGAGTCGACGCTCTCGGTAGGCTATTGTAAGATTTCAATCCTCTGTTGCCGTTTCATTGATCTTGTCTGTTCTCTTAGACTTCTTTGTTCTTTTTGTTGATTAGAATTTGAGTTGAATGGGTGTCAGTGACTACCTTGTATGATAGCTGGGGATGCATTTTAAATTTCTCATGATTCTTATTCGACTTCCTCTCCGTTTCATTGCAAACCTGGAGGATGATTGCGTTAGTGTAATTTGTGGTTTGCTGAAGAGACCTGATCTTTCTGCTTCCTGTGCTAGTGGAATGTGATGTTGCTTACCCCCTCCTCCTTTTCTGTGTCCTCTGTCATTCCAAGCATTGGATTTTTCTTGCTTTGCTCTCAAGTGAAACATCTCAGAATATTTTTGTTTGTTTCAGGACTCGCATTTTGCGCCACATGGCTGCTGAGTTGAACTTGAATATGAGGAGTGATGGGTATGTCAAAGTCCAAGATTTGCTTCAGTTAAATTTAAAAACGTCTGCCAATGTACAGTTGAGCGCGCACACAGTTGATGAAATAAAGGAGGTGTGTCCACAGTCATTTGTATTGCTTCTCTGCATTGATTTTGTAGGTCCAGTCTTTACAAAAGTTGTCTTTGAATGCAGCGACTAGAGTTTACAATACCTATTTGCTATATTGTGCCTTGTCCTTCTATGATGTTTGAACTCAGAGAATGTTTTGATAATGACTTTAAGAACCTCCTTCTCATAATTAAGAGGAATAATTATTCTGCTCTTTAATTTCTTCACACAAAAGTTAAGTTATAATCTAACAAGTATTGTAGTCCTCCTGTAGTGCTTGAACCAAACTCCGTAAATGTGTCTAGAATCTAGATAGTAACATTAGCGTAAGGTTGCCCCTTGTTTGGGCAGGCATTGCCAATGAGGTCAACTATTGTCATATTTCTCTGATGATTGCGTGGACTGACTCACCTAATTGTTCAATGAGAGCGGCTTCTAGTGCTGCCATTGCATTGAATTTGACTTGATGCAAAACTGCTGTATTAGATCTAGATGGATATATTCTGAAAAGATTACCAGCAGGACAAAAGGTATATGTCCTCAGACATTGATAGGCATTTGTGGCATTTGCGCAAAAGTTGCTATCCACCGAAAGAAGAAATCTGAACATTAAGTACTCCTGTAGAAGAGCAAGTTCAAAACCTCATTCCTGCATTGCATTAATGATCCTTAGCTGTTGCAGATATTTTGAGGTTTTCACTTGTAATTAACTCTATTGAACAATCTTGAGCAGCTGCATTTCATGGATCTTAATTAACTGCCGCAAGTTTCTGTTCTTTGCATTTAGTCATCAGAAAGTTCAGCTTGGATTGGATTGATGTCCTGCAAGTGAATCAGTCATGTGATTCATATCTTGATTTGAAGTCACTGGAAATACTCCAGCAAAAAATGGTGCCTTTAGTGATGGGCCTTTTTCTATATTGCAGGCAGTGAGAAGGGATAACAAGCAGCGGTTCAGCCTCTTAGAAGAGAATGGAGAACTTTTAATTCGTGCAAACCAAGGTCATACAGTAAAGGTAATAGAACAAAGACCTTCTTAATTCACTTGCTTATTTATTTATTTATTTATTTATTTTTATTTTGTGGCAATCAGAAACCAATTGATTGTGCATAGATTGCTTTGTTTTAAATGATGTCTGGTGTCTGTTGCTTCTTCTTCCCTTACATCCATCTATCAGCCAGCAATTCCAGAATTGTTCTTTCATGCATGTATTCAGTAGCAATACCGAAACATTTCAAAATCAAGATCTTGATTTGACAATTTCATTTATGCTATAAAAGCTGTCGGTTTACTGACTCTTTTGAGGGTGTGATGTTGCATCAAGATTTATCCACATTGACTGGGTTGTTTTTAATGTTAGTGCTGTGGGGATATTGTTCGAAGTAGGATACAATGTACCTTAGCTATTTGGTATGACATTTTTCCTCAGAATTCCTACAAGAGGTTTCAATCTATAAATACGGCGAATAAATTTATAGATATCTAGCTTGCATCTCTGGCTTGTGTACTTGTGTTTTTCCTAATTATGCATCATTATGCTCTCAATAACGTGAGAGTATGTGGATTGCATAAAGAATGAACTTATTAAAGGGTTAATTGCCATGGCAACATATTGAATTTCAAAGAATATGCAGGGTTGACCTCCCCTTGATTATAAAGGTGCAGTCTCTCTTGTTAGGATATTTTGACGTTGCATATTGATGACTTGATTGCTAAGCTGACTCACATAATTAATCTTGTAAGCATTATATGAACCCCTTCTGGTAGCATTTCTGACTAATTGCTGCCTTCTGATCTAGTAATTTTATGATTCTCTGCATCTGTGATATGACAAAGGAGAAAAGTTGATCTTAGCTAATATCTTCTATGTGGCATTTAAAAGATATTTGTCTGACTGAAAGAGCAATTAGTAAAGAGTTTGTGGACTCAAATTGGTCTGAGAGAGGAGCTGGAACTTTCAACTTAGTGGAGATGTCTATTCACTTTATTCATTTTTCCAAAATTCAATTTGTCCTACAGCAATTTGCCTAGGTATTGATTAAGATTTCCCTTCATGCAAAGAATCTGAATGGCATCTTGAACTGTTTCTGGCAGACTGTCGAGTCCGATAGCTTGCTGAAGCCAATCCTTTCTGCTGAGGAAGTTCCAGGTGAGGATATGCAATTTTAGGCTTCTCATGTGCAGAACTTACTCTAAATGATGCTTACTGCTCTGTGTCTCTGCCTCTCCCTCTCTCACATGCAGTTTGTGTGCATGGAACCTATAAGAACAATCTGCAGTCTATATTGGATTCTGGTTTGAAGCGTATGGAGAGATTGCATGTGCACTTCTCATCAGGCTTGCCAACAGACGGGGAAGTAATAAGTGGTGAGGCGCTCATGAAAGTTTGCTTGCCTACTGTTCAATATCTTTAGCTTTTGCAAAGATGATATTATGTATAGTTGCTAATCACAATTGCTTGATAAACATGGTAAAATAAAATATAGGCAGTTATTATAAACAAAGGGAATAGAAAGACTGCCTGTCAGTTCGCTTGCCTTTATTTCTTGTCCTTAGGAGTGCTAAAGCAATATATGTGTTTCCCGACAGTTTTTCGTGTGTAAGTATATGGTGGATTGATTTTGAACTTTGGCAGTTGTGTGATGCTTATGATTTATACTGATTGATTTATGCTGATTAATTTAATCACTAGACTTCATCCTTTGGTTAATGCATCAGACAAATTGACACTTACTCGTTTTATCTCCCCCAAACGAAGTCCCAAAATAAATCCAAATCCAAGAAGTGAACGAAAAGAGAAAAATGAAAGTTGATGGCCTAAAGCAACTATGTCTGTTAATACTGCTAGGAGTTTCTGTAGTTTAATGAGCATGTTGGTGGCATTTTTGTTTGAAAAGGAGTAGTTTATGTGTTGTCATGGTTCCTCTGTGTTTTGTTTTCTTTGCTTTTAGTGCTACTGTAAAGCACGTTGACTTAAAGCTGTGGCCAGCAACGAAGTTTAGAAATGCATGCTCGTTCTCAGAACTTCCTCTTGCTGTGAAATTTGTTTTCAGCAGCACACCAGGGAAAATGTTTAGTTTTTCCTTTTCTCTAAATTGTCTAGAGGGTAGATTCCTTTTCCGCATATTTATAAACGAGAAGTACTAATTGTGTCATGATATGGCTGTCATGTGTTTTTGATAGTTTCATGAATCTACTTTTCCAGGCATGAGGAAGAATGTAAATGTTCTGATCTTCCTTGACGTAAGAAAAGCTCTAGAAGGTACATCCTGAAATCCATGTTCTCTCAAATTTTATCATTCCGGAAGGTGATTCGAAAAATCTTGAGTGCATTACTAATTTACCTTATTATTGTGTGTACCATGTTAACTATGGTTGAGCAAGACTCTTGATGACTGATTCGTATTCTATATCTTATTGATAGACGGGATGAAGATTTACATTTCGGAAAATCGGGTCATCTTGACTGAAGGTTTTGATGGGGTTGTACCTGTTAAATACTTTGACAAGATATTATCATGGCCAGATAAACAAGTCATACCTTTTGAAAAAAAGTGAATGCAGTGCAACAAAAGCCAAACGAGAGAATCTACTGAGGGCTTGTATCTTCCTTCAACATTGGCAGATCACAGCAATTTTACCATTCTGGATGAAAAATGTATGTTGATTTGATAAAATGGTTAGTTATACATTTTTAGCGGCTTCTGCTAAGAGCCTTTTTTTCCTCTTACATTCTTTGTACTTTATTTTCCTGCTCAACAAAGATACCATTTTATTATGTTACTCTAACCCTTCTTTTTTGGTTGCTTACCGTGCCAATAGGATATGGCATGGGTTTGTCTTTAACTTGTGATGAAGTTCTCATCGCAGAACATTCTGTGCTGTGTCTTATTTCATTACCAAAACATTGTTAAAAAGTTTCCAAAAGGTATTTATCAAATTCAAAGGAAAATATAGCACCATAACATTCATACAATACCACATTCTTTTTTCTTTTTTTTTTTTTTTTTTTTTTGGTGTCAGGGAAAATACCCATACCCGACACTCAAATGTGAGTTCAAACTTCTTGTGAACCTTGTGCGTTTGGGTAGGTCTGTGCATTGAAGGCCTATCTTGAAAGAGGCGAGAGTTTTTTTATCCTCTTCCACTCTTTCGTCTAAGTATTGCAGGTTAATGGTACAGATCACAATTGACCCTGGATCGGGCACATTGCACCTTTATTTAGATGACCTCAGTGAACTTAATGCAGGTCCTCATTGTAAATGAACAAATCACGGTCACTTAAAGTACAAAGTTGGCATATCAGTTTATTTATCTTCTTGGAGTATAAGCTTTCGGCAGGGAATACGATGTAATTCTTTTCCCTCACCCATCTTTTCAACTTTTTTTAGCAGTATCTATTGTGATGAATGATGAAGTCATTTCACTGCGGCGATGTGCTTTGAACTCGATGTAATTATTATGTAAATGTCGGGTTTCGTCTGCTTCTCTACTTTTGTTAATTCGGAAAAGAGAGCTCCAACCGGTTCTTTCCCTTTCAGATTCCGTCTAAGAGGTTGAGTTTTGCGCATCCCATCCTCGAATACGATCCGAGAGTCGAGTTTCCTTGTGGTGCAAAAGCTCGTTGATTGTTCCACCCGGACGGCTCGCTCTGTGCTTTTGTTCTGTTTTTTTTACACTTTGGGTTTTCTTGCTTTTCACGTCCAGGACATTTTGGAGATTCTCCTCTCTTTTTGCCTTTTATTTTCTTGCGTTGCTTGCTGTTGTTTCCTTTCGTTTGCTTTGTTGTTGTATTCCTACGGTACCGCTGGTTCTTCCTCATGTGCACTAGTTCTGGAAGAGAAAGAGCTAATGGCGTATTCGGTAACATTTTTATTTTGGGAAATAAGTTCTTTAAGAAATAATCTTTTTCTATTTCTATTCCTTAGAATAATTTCTGAATAAAAAAAACGTGTTTGGTAAATATACAAAATTTTTATTATTAGGAATAGAAAAAAAAAATAGAAATGCGCTTGGTATGACCGTAATTTTTTTGTAAGGTACGATTTCTTTTAATTTTTTAATAATTTTTTAAAATTTTCATTTTTTTCTCTCTTTATCGACCACCCATCAACAAGTAGCAGCGTGCAGTGGGGGCCAGCAAAGAGGAAAAAAAAAAGAAATTTATTTTTGAAAATTTATTTTTGAGAATAAAAAGTTATTTTTTTCTATTTCTTATTTCTTTCCAAATCTATTTTTCGGCTAATTTTCTACTCTGGGGAATAGAAAAATTAATTGACATTATTAAAGAATATTTTGTTATTTTTTTATTCAGAGGAACAAAAAAAAAAAAAAATTGGCAAGTTGCCATGCACATCCTAAATTTCTTCTGAGTGGGGCTGTGCAGATTGAGTATAGCACCAACTACATAGTAATAAATCAGCAATCGTCGATTCCGTTTAACACGCTGATGAAAAATCTAACCGTGCAGTGATAAATGTCATATAAGGACGAGCAGCTTTATAAGATAATGCAGCGTTTCCGTGCTATCTTTAAACCCCGCAAGGATCTCCTCGTGATCCACACACATGAAAGGACTGTCTCTGCGACCCTTCTTCCAACCTTACCTGTCAATGCTAATTATAGTACCAATTCACTATTGCAATGTGACCGACATTGCCCTTTTAATTTCTGTCCACACGACCTCTATGTTGGCCAAACGCGTTTTACCTCGCGTGCTCATTTGAAAGGAACACGACTTCTCTCTCACCATCTCTAAGATTTGTCGGACTTGAAGCGAGATAGCGCGAAGCAACGTGCTGCTACATTAAATTGTCGGTTCAGGAAAAATGATCAGCCTGACAACTTGTTAGAACACGAACCGGGACCGCGAAGGTTCTTGGAAGATGATGGCCAGGGCATCAATGCTCTCGACCCTCTTGCTGTCTTCAGCGGATGCCTTGTTGACCGACAGGCGGGAGGAATGCGGATACATGTGCTTTTAGTTCGCGTCGTGCCAATGGTTCATGTGCCGTGCATGAGCTAGGGTCCCAGCTCATTGCAGAGCCACCCTCCATGACTGCAAAGACCGGCTGCTTGACCATGAGGCGCATCTACTCGGCTCCGCTATCAATTGAATTTCCAATCATGTCCATCTATTTTTAAGCATTCCCTAAGTTATAAAGGTCAAGCAGTTGATAACAAGCAAGTACATCTTTTAGTTCCAGGTTCGTGCGGAGACATAAAATAAGAAAAAATACAAAATCTTGTTTGAAGTTCCAAATTCCACCAGCTTAAAAACTTAAAACCTAATCGTTAAAATAGATTCCTAATTTTTGGAACCTATAACCTACTCTACACATCTTGAAACTTAGAACCGAAAAGGTTCCTATCAGTTCAATTCTCAGGTTCTAGGTTCCATCCCCAAAACCATGCTCACCTCTAGAAGCGATGGCGATTTTTTCTACTCCACACATCACAGGCGTAAAAGCAAGAATGTGTTGTGCGTGCATTGCCTTTTTGAAGGGCCAAATTGCAAGTTATAGCACGATTAATCCTGTTAAAATAAGATAAGGATACGGCTTATTATCGTTATGCCTTTGTAAGTACTCCATCCTGACGAGCTAACAAACGAAATCTCCGTCATACCTTAGTAAAGAGAAGAAAATGAAGAACTAGGTCAGCTCTAGTAATCGATCCAACTTCTACACTCATTACTGAAGTTCCAAGGAAAAACACCTGAATTGCCAGCCTTTTTAACTACAGACCCATCCAAAAAAAAAAAACTACAGACCCATCAAGGAAACCAAATCGACCAGTGCAGTAACTTTAGTCGATGCTCGCAGATCTTCCTTTTTCTTATTGGATGACATAAAGTATAGACATTGGAAACAATGACTTTCATACCAAAGTGCGTAGCAGCAGAAGCTTCGCGGACACATCGAAATCATCCCGAGAGTCCATTTAGTGGCTGTGATTGGCTGTGAGATGATGCAACAGGGACACCTGAAACGTCTTATTCCTGCCTTACGAAAACAACCGATGACTTGCTCTAGTCAACTTTCATTCTTCAATCTTATAGAATGAGATTCAGGTTCAGTTCACCTTAAGCCAAATCAGAACCTTCTACTACAAAGGCACATGAAGGGCACCAAACCAAGTCGTGGGCTATATCCCTTTCTCAACCACCACCTGCATTTAACTCCCATATAAAAGCAAAAACATCTCACTCAACTACCTCCTGCACAGCTTTACTCTGATAAAGACCCATCGATTGCTTGGCCATGATTGCTTGCCATATTTGAACCCACCTAAAGCGTGCTTTTGGTGACTTGGTAGGTGCAATTAAAGCAAAAAAGCCAGTTCTTGCGGAAACTGCCTAATGAAATTAGGGTGAGGATGTTCAAGAGACCCCATCCTAACCCAGATCAAATATGAAGAGTGCACAACAGTGACAGACCGACCATTAACAATCATTGTTTTCCTCACACGTGCTAAGTGTGGAATGCCCATATAGGAACTGCAACACTTAACGAATTTGTCAATGCTGGCAACATCGGTCCTATTAGTGGTTAAACATATTGCTGGGCATACAAGTAATAGAAGTCCTCAAAGCTAGATTCAAGCATCCATCTCCAAGCCCTCTGAGATTTAACGACATTGTCGCATTGAGCATATCCCTCTAATAACATTAATTTCTACAGTTTCAACACTCCCAACTTCTTCCATCCAGACTGCTAATTTTTTTTTTATCTTGAAACACTACCCTAGGATTTTGCTGTGTCTTTACACTTATGGGAGTAACTTAAGTGCTAAAGTATAACTGTAACTACAATAGGGTCATGCTCCAAGTGACCACCTCACACAAGCAAAAACATATCATTATGGAAGCTAATAGACCAAAACAGAGCTAAAACCATTAACCTTGGAAGCACATACACTACTGACAATGCAACAACGAAACAGACAGATATGAGGAATGGGCAATGAGAATCAGCCTACAATAATACATGTAGTCGGAGTAAACAGGGATAGAGATGAGACCAGATACCGGATATATGCTTTACGCATAGCTCAGACCAACCACACAAGTCTGTTGATTCAGCTGTCATCTGAGTAGGGCTCAATCCAAAAAATGCTAATTGCAAACTAATTGAGAGTGACAAGATCATAGTAAGTTCAAATATCACTGGAGCAGCAGCATTAAGACATAACAATAATCAAGATGATAACATCGATAGCATTGGGAGCCCTCAGAGGAAGCAAGAAACACAGCAATACAATAAAAATGCAACTCTATAGCCTATTAAAATGTCTCCTCATTTTTATTGAAACTTCATGGGAAGGATACATGTCCAGCGATCCTCATATGTTCTATGAATCACTAATTCTACAACCCAAAACTACAAGAATTACATTCTCCAATGTTTTAAAAGAATTCAAAAGAAAGGCGGTTCATTTTATCTGATACAGCTAGGGGGGGATCTCTGCAAACAATGTCCATTTACACCATAAAACTTCATACTGCGACGAGACTCCCCCCTGATATGGGCGCCCCTATTATATAGGCACAGACAACAATCGTGGAAATGAACACATAAATGTTAGAAATTGGCCATAAGAATCATAACCAATAGCATCTATAGAGAAAGCTAATGTTTTGCAACCAAAAGAATGTCATACACCGCTCTTCTTGCCATCGGCGTAAAATCTGAGGTACCATCGAACAAATTTCTTCAAACCAGACTGAAGATCTGTGGTCGGCTTATATCCCAGCTCCCGCTGAGCCAAGCTGATGTTGGCATGAGTATATTGCACGTCTCCATTCCGAGGCAACCTCAGGATGTTCCTCTTGGCTTTCACTTTCAGAAGCCTCTCCAAGATGCTGACGAGGTCGGAAACAGGAACCGGTGAAGTATTCCCCAGATTAAACACCCTCAATTGTGCCGGCCCTTTCTTCTTCCCCCCGCTTCCCGTGCTCTTCTCCGCAGTATCCAGAGCCGCTAAACAACCCCTCACAATATCGTCGATGTAGGTGAAATCCCTCGCGACCGTGCCATGATTAGCGGCCTCGAAGATCGAAATAGACTTTCCCTTCAATATGTCTCTGGTGAAAAAGAAGTAGGCCATATCAGGCCTTCCCCACGGGCCATAAACAGTGAAGAACCGCAACCCCGTCAAAGATAGGCCGTAGATATGATTATAAGTGTGCGCTATTTCTTCGCCGGCCTTCTTCGTGGCTGCGTACAAGCTGGCGGGTTGGTCTGTCCGATCTTTCTCCGAAAAGGGCACTTTGGTATTGAGTCCATACACAGAACTAGAGGATGCCCAAACGATTGCAGGCTGTGGATTGGCAGACTTGCAGACCTCAAGCAAGCTAACGAGACCAGCAATGTTGCTGTGCACGTAAGAGCTAGGATTCTCCATCGCGTACCTCACTCCAGCCTGAGCAGCCAAATGCATCACATGGGTGAAGGCCACGACCTCAAACAATTTCCGCAAGAGGGCCTCATCGTTGATGTCCCCCTCCACCATGAACACGCCGGCCCGCTCCAGCAGCGCCTGGCGGGCGCGCTTGAGGGACGGATCGTAGTAGTCGTTGAAGTTGTCGAGCCCGAGGACGCCGTCGCCGCGGCGCTTGAGGGCGGCGGAGACGTGGGTGCCGACGAAGCCGGCGGCGCCGGTGACGAGCACGGACATGCCGTTGCGGGAGCGGATGCGGGCGGAGGAGCGGACCCGCTTCTCCCAGGCGGCGCCGCCCCAGCTGTAGTTCTGGAGGTAGCGGCGGGAGGGGTCGGAGAGGGACTGCGGGGCGGAGGAGGACGGGGATCGGAAGAAGAAGATGAAGATCAGGGCGAGGAAGATGAAGGACCAGAAGGTGAGCTTGGCGAGGGAGGAGTGCCACCTCAGGCGGTTGTAGGGGGACTTGTCCATCTTGAACTTGCCCGGCGTCGACGGTATGTCGTCCAGGTGCGAGATTTGCTTCATAGGTCACAATGCCGGATCTGCAAATGCCTGCTCAAGATTCTCTCTCTCTCTCTCTCTCTCTCTCTCTCTCTCTCTCTCTCTCTCTCTCTCTCTCTCTCTCGCGTGATCTCTCTGCCCAATTCAAAGAAATCTAGAGCGGGATTCTTGCTCCGGGGGGTAGTTTATACGAGCTAAAGAGGTGATTCGGAGAAATGGGTTTTCAAGAATCTGTCGCCGTCGGTACGGTGGGCGATGCCGGTGGCGGTGGCGGAGGAGGAGGAGGAGGAGGAGGAGATGGGGAGGAGGAGCGTGAAGAAGATAAGGGGGAGTGGGGAAAGTGAATTTGGTCTGAAACTTTGCTTTATGGTCTCCTTGCTGGCATTATTGTCATTAAATTAATTTTTCCTCAAGGGAAGAATCTTGGGGTTCCTTGAATGGCAGGGTTGGTGATGGTGGTGGTGATCTTTACTCTTTGGTGGCTCATGGTATTTTCAGACGACGATGATAGATGACCTTGGCAGCCGGCGACGGCGGCGGCAGCGGCAACAACAACGATGGTGGTGGTTGCGACAGCAATTTTAGCAAAACGCGTTCGAATGCTTCCTGGATCAAGAAGGTGGTAATGGTGGGGTGGGGAGGGAAGGTAGTCCTTTTGAGCAAATGGAGACCCAAGAAGGGTCAAAGAGCGGTCGTTAATGAATGAGAGAATGAGTTGGGGGCTTTCTGTCATTTCTTGATCTTCTTGAAATCAGTTTTCTTAGTTGAAATGATTAAAAATAGGAATTCCAAGTTCTAAGGGCTGCCTAAAAATATCACAAGAAGAGGCTTGAGAGGATGCCAGGAATAGTAAGTAGTAGAGCATTTGTCTATCTTCGAATCACCCTTCCCCACAAAAGATGGGTATTTTTGATCAAGATTGGTTGGAATGAATGCCTTTTGAGTCGGTGCTTTTAACCCCGTTCCTCCCTTTATTTAGGGAGGGAAGCATGTGTTTTGTTTAGGTGGGATTGGATCTTGAGGTTGAGAATGGAGAGGCCTCCTGTTTCCTGGTCTTTCAAGTTTCAACCAAGAGGGATGGGGTGGGAGAAAGGAAAGGGAAGGTTGCTGCCCTTTTACATGTTTTTGTTTCTGATGATGTTTTGACAGATTATAGTTCCTTCGTGGATACTCCTAATCTCAACCTTGACCAGTTGATAGAAAAATTGAAACTTTAGATTTTGATATAGTAAAATTTCGAGTTGAAATTATCATTTGGTACCGAGAAAGGAGGATTCACAATTCTCCAAAATACTACATTGAAAAATTTATGCAAGTTGGAGGATTTGTTTAGATGAACAAAAATCGAGCAATTAATATGCTATTAAGAGGAACTTAACGAGAAAATGTACACAAATTTAAAGACTTGATTAGACAATGCTAAAATTTGGACACTTGATTACAAAAAAATAAATGCATGAGCTTAGAAACAAGTAGAATTTTACCTGAATTCTTTGGTGAAGCCAACCGATTGGAATTCTAGAGGAGACAAACCATTGACTTAGCTGTTCAAATTAAGTGTGTCTTTCTCCACAAATGTGAACTTTTGGAGTAAAACCGTTGAACACTTAACTTTACCGTAATATTATAATAAGAGGACATGAGTTTGTTTTCTCTCTTTTGGTCCTTCATGAGATTCCTTTCTTTATAGATCTTGAGATTACTTGTGTGTACAACCTCTTACGAACCTACTATAATTCATATGAGAGAAGTGTTCAGACATAAAGATCTAATCCATCAACATATTTTTCATATCAACGGTCATGCCCTCAATTCCGCTAGATTGTCACTTATAGAAAATTATTATAGTCATAAAGTAAAGGATTGTGTATCTTTTTGGTACGTTAAAAGTTTGTGTTGAATTTGTAATTATGGTAAAATGTTGCTTCTATTTTTTAAAGTATTTATGGAAAAACCAAGTCTTTTTTTTCCTTTGAAACGCAGTTTTCTTGCTGTATAATTCCAACTTTTTTTTGGTAAAGACTAATTAATTTTAGTTGAATGAAGCCCAAAGATAACCAATTATGAGCAAAAAGTGAGCAGAAAAATTTTCTGGCACCAATGAGCAGAGACCACATTCCCCATGTGATGATCTGACCGATTAATTTTAGTTGAGAAGCCATTGAAACGCTTGAAGCCCAAAGATAACCAATTATGAGCAAAAAGTGAGCAGAAAAATTATCTGGCACCTATGAGCAGAGACCACATTCCCCATGTGATGATCTGATTTCACAGAGGACAAAGGGAACACTCCCAACTTCCCAAGTAACTATTCTCAGAGCTGGACTGCCGTTCCATGCTTTTGTGCACTTAATCAGAACACAAGATGGGAGGTGCCCCTCTGACACATACAATTAAAATACCAAACATAAAGTACTCTCAAATTCCTAAAAAAAATAGACATACTGTATCCTGCATAATCCTAGCTGGAGAGTTGCATCAGAAATTGTTCCTCACATGTTGTCCCATAAAAAAATACTGCAATACATAATTTTCCTGTCTTTTACCTTTTATGGTAGTACGAAATCAAGGGAATAAACAGGGGAGATAAAACTTTCTGCCTAATTTGTCAGCTGAAGTTTTACTTTTTTATGCATAAACCAGCGGGCAGTTGACAAATTGCCTGACAAAAACTGCAGGAGTTTTTGTAATTTAATAGCAGGTTAATGGTGAATGGGTTTTAGATTAATGTCTCCAGCGTGTTATTGGGAAACATGGCAAGCTCCACTTGGTATAAAATATGTGGATTTGATTCCAGGAACATTAGCTCAACTTGCTAGAACAAGACAGAAGACACCACACACGTCTATGGCCTTTATCAGAACTTCAGAGAACCAAATCTACATTTTGAACTGCTAGATCTTCTCCCTTTTGGCACTTTCCCTATGTTATTGCCCTTGAGTCAGTGAAAGCAATAAGGATCTGATGGGAAAACGTGGCAAGACAAATGCCTATTGGATTGACCAAAGCTTTAGTGATCTTAGTCAGAACAATAATGCCAGAGACATCATAAGCTCAAGGAAATTAACAACTTTAGCACATAATATCGACTGCGATCGGGCTCCTCCAAACTGCTATTTGATGTGAAACTTTATGATTTTTTTCTGGCTAAACTTATTCTCAAGTTGACTGATAAGGTTGTATTGCTTGCTTCACTAACGTCGGTGGCATAAGCAATTATAAGCAAGATGACTTTTGTTGACTTTCGTGACCTGTGTTGATTCTTACCTTCCATTTATCTACCGTTGACCGTAGTAGTCTTCTCGTTTTGGTATTTCTCCCATCAGATCTACATTTCATAGCATTGCATCTACAGGATTTCAGAGCATTTGATTAGAGTCAAAGGGCAACACTCGTCAGTCAAATTTCTCCAACCATTTTGATGGTCTTCCACAACAGTCCATTTCTCCAACTCTTCCAATACCATGACTACAAACTATCTGCTGTTTTGGGTAAGATAGTATTCAGGCTTTTTATTTATAGATGTTATTTTAACAAAATGTCACTTGGTCATTTTGCTGCGACAATCAAAGAAGTCACTAGAAAAAAGAAGAAAAGTCATCCCAAGCATTTTCTCAAACAATCTCGCCAGCCGCCCCAAGGGAAGGGCTTTATTTTGTTTTTCTTCTTCCTTCCCGGCAACTTTCCACGGTTTAACATATGGGCTCGTAACCATAGAACGAGCGAGGCATTAGACTTCAAGGCACGAGATCTCAAGTTCGACTCTAATCCGCGCAAATCTGGAGGCTAGACCGCACGAGAGGTTCGAAATCCTATACCGTGCATTTTAATCATACCAAGGACATTACGACCTCCACAAGAAATGGTGAATAAATCGTCTCGCCACTTTAGGTCCCAACAGAAATATGTCCAGAACTCTCACAAGAGTCATAGCTCCGCAGATGGCTTGCGCATCTCGTAACGACTTCTATCACTCCGTGAGTAAATACTTGGAACAGACACCGAGGCCTAAAGCTTAATGTTGATTTTTGTATCTTGAAAAGCCAGACTGCAAAATCTTAACATGGCTTGTTACTTACCGAGCTTACGACCAACTAATCGGCCAAACTTTATTAGTTGTTTCATCACGATCAAGCGGTTATTACTAAACAGGTCTACAACTTAAGTACCAAAGACATGATGACAAAGAAATTTAGGTGAATGGAAGACTCACCTACACAAAAATTGGCTAGTACAGTTCCCGATTAAATTAGGATTCTACACCCTATCGAAACTTTATGGGTGAGGTCCCAGAGTACATTCCAAGGAGTAGCTCCCACAAACATGTATAGGAAAACATACAATCAGACTACGGGGCATGACATTGCTTAAGGGTAGTGACGCTTGAAGTCTCTCGCTCGCATATTTTTAATGGCTCGTGACACTCTGGAGAACTTCAAAGTAGTCGGGGAAAGTTTTTCTTGTGCAACCGGGATCCTTGATTGTAACTGGAACATCTGCACAAGCAGCGAGTGAAAAAGCCATGGCCATTCGATGATCATCATAAGTGTCGATAGCTGTCACGTTCAGTCTCTCTGGAGGAGTAATCACGCAGTAGTCTGGCCCTTCTTCAACTGTTGCACCGAGCTGGAAGAACCCAAATTTCACCACAACGAAGATGTAGAAACATGGACAAGGTTTAGAAATTGCATAAACTAGAAGCTCACCTTTCTGAGCTCCGTGCATATAGCAATCATTCGTTCTGTTTCCTTCACTCTCCAACTTGCCACTGACAACAAAGATTCAAAGGAGATTTTCCTTGAGCAACTTTTTCAGATAAACGACTTCAGAGATAAACAGTACGAAATAACTTCCTGATGTTTTGATAAGAATAATGCTTTCCTAGTAGCATAAATGCACTAGTGCCAGGCACAACTAGGCCGTTTTCTGCACCCCCTGCTGAAAGAAGCAGCTCTTCTTTTCTAATAAGCAATTCATAGTCGTAATAGGATCACAAGAATTCATGGCTCACAAAGAGGTCCCTCTATAAAGCACAAGAGGAAGGAGGAGGACAAAAATTTAGGTATGCTTGAATGGGAATGTCTACTGACTGCAGAATAGCCATAGAAGATGCAGTGCTGTATAAGGGGCCTAGGGAATGAAAATGCCATCTTCCAAAACAATAGGCCTATCATATCCATGGAAATAAGTCAACGTTCTTAAAGAAGAGGCATTTAGGCTTTAACCACCTGTAAGATTGACCATCAACTAACTTGTGATAGTGGACCAGTAACTCAGTTAGGATGTTTTGCTTCTTGGGAAAAAATCCATAAGCTAGTAAGATCAAATCACCCTCCCTAGAGAAAACACGAAAATTTCCAAACATCATATAACCCGCAAATCCTAACACCCCAAACACCTGAACACCAAACTTGTGCACCCATCATGGCCATCACATGCCACAGTCAATGACCACTTGCCACAGTCAGTTGCAACCATATCTCTCTCCCCCCAAGTTTTCGGTACATGAGGTCAGAAGAGTGGTATGGGCATTTTGGACGCAAAATTAAAATTTTATAGATAGAGTTATGATATTAGTTAATGTCAAGTATGATGTGAAGTCTGCAAACAAATTACAGGGGCAAAGTAGTGGTTTAAAAAGTACAAAATGCAAAGTTGTCATGGGGCAAAAGGTGAGTTCTAATTTTGGTATTGTACCGCTAACTTAGAACATGACTACACCTTGGACCCAACAGTAGATTAAAATCAGATGCAAACATCACAGCAAATCATTGACATAATTGAACCATACCATCTCTAATTGCAGTGGGCCCATCAGCGAAAAGAGCAACCACTGCAAGAGTCATGGCAACATCTGGCATTTTATTCATGTCGACATCAATAGCGCGCAAATGCTTTCTTCCAGAAGAATTCCGTGGAGGTCCAGTCACTGTAACACTGTTCTCTGTCCAGGTGACTGTAGCCCCCATTTTCTCAAGGACTTCAGCAAATTTTACATCACCCTATATTAGAAAAAATTGACAATCCAATGTTTATCAGGCACATTTTTAATAAAAGAGAAGCCCATGAATTATGTAACCAGCAACTTATCTTCCCATGAAATAGAGACTGTCATAGTTTGCATGATAAAAGTAGTCAAAAGTTGAATCTTTAGGACAGAATCTGAGATTGGGTCTAGATACCTGTAAACTACTCGTACCACAACCTTCAACAGTAACAGTTCCCCCAGTGACAGCTGCACCTGCTAGGAAGTAACTAGCACTTGAGGCATCGCCTTCCACATAAGCTTTTCCAGGAGTCCTGTCAATTTATGGATCGGTTAAACTGATGATATGAAAAATGTCAAGTCAACCAACCACCTTGGCACGTAGCACAAGGACTACCTGTATTTCTGACCTCCTCGGACCAAGAACCTATCCCAGCTACCACTATGCTCAACAGAAACCCCAAATCGTTCCATTAACTTTAGAGTCATCTCAACATAAGGAATGGAAATTAGCTTGTCAATGATCTCAATCTCCACATCCCCTAGAGATAAAGGAGCAGCCATTAGCAAAGCAGTCAAGTATTGACTACTTATGGATCCAGACAACTTCACCTGCAAATACCCATAAGCAATACATCTTATTGGTGGACAATAAATGTCATAGTGATAAATGCTATCTTCAGAAACAGAATTTGATTCATATAAGGGTAATATTATCACTCACAGCAGAGGCACTTACAGAGTTCTATCAAATTTTCTGCAAGATTCTACTTCAAGATCTAATCTCAGACACCATCACTAGAACCAATGAACAGGGAAAAGAATATTCATAAAAAGCATTAAAAGAAAATCGCCGAACAAAATGATAGACATCCATTGGTGCATCCCATTTTCTCACTAGCTCTTTTACACTTGTTTAGAGGGATAGGCCCGTGCAATAGACTGGTTGGGTAAAGAATGTAAGCAAATGGTACCTAGATCATACAGATTAACCGAATGTTAAAATATTCTCGTTAATAGGCAATGCTTATCCAATGGTTCTCATGCCTCGTAGAGTAGGACTACTTAGGGGGTGCATGACAAACCAGAATTTCTGTTCCAGAAACAATTTTTCTATTCCAGACCTGTTTCTGGAATAGAAATCCGTTTGAAAAACCTATTCCGTTTTTCTATTTCTGAAATAGATTTCTGTTCCAGAAATAGATTTTGATCAGAAATCAGAAATAGAAATTTTCTACTTCTCTATTTCTGGAACAGAAATCAGAAATAATTTTTCCATGAAATTTTCTACTAAGATGAATATGATTAGAAAAAGTATTGCCAATAAGATGGCAAGAGATCATAATATGTCGGAGATTCCATGAGATCATGTTTTCAACTTTTGTAATGTATTTCTATTATTTTGTATTTGGGGATTCCCAATATTTGCTTTTGTAATGTGATACTGTATTTGATGATTCCTATTTCAATTCTTGTAATGTGATATTCTACTTGAGGATTTCCCTTATTTGTAATGGTCCTTTATGACAAGCTCTATTACACTTCATAAAATTCGCCGATTTTGTAAAATTTGCCACAAATTGCCCAATACACTTCTTTGTGTTTCTTTCTAAAACGATTGTTCGATATCATAAACCGTGGCGGTCATCGACATGACATACTAGCATGAAGGGGATTAGAATTTGGTTGCCCACCTTCATTCTACTAGAGTTTTGGGAACCTTCTATCATGCTCAAAAGTAATGCATATTGATTTCTTTTTTCTATTGTATGGAGACTATTAATAAGTATATTGTTTGACCGTAATTGCCTATCTAGGTGGATGCTAAAGAATTTTGTGTGAAAATTTATAAAATTTGATATAACAACTCCTACTTTGTATTTTTTTTTTTCAAAAAAGCGAGACTTTACTAAAAAAAAAAAAAAACTCTTACTTTGTATTTGGGTCAATGGGTTCATAAGCATATGAAATTTGTAAGAATGGACATCTCATTTGCTCCAAAAAAAGAAAAATTTGTTTTAAGAAATAGAAATTTTATACTGTTATCAAATGAATTTATATTTCTAAAACAGAAATTTTGTATCGTTATCAAACAGATTTTTTTGCTTAGAAACTCGTCTAGAAATAGAAATAGAAAAATCTATTTCTGTTCCAAAAATTATTTCTGGAACAGAATGGTTGTCATGCGCGCCCTTACATTTAGCCATCATAAAGCTATATCAAATAACATAAATCTTGATAAATAAAACAAGACAGTAACATTAATTGTGTAATTGTGTAATTTTGAAATGCTTAATGATTTGTAAAGCACACCAACCTTCCCCCCTGGAAGACCACCCTTCGCATTAATGCGCACAGGAGGACAGTTTGTGCCAAGGAAACAATCAGCATCTGCCCCAAGCTGCTTCAGACCAGTGACCAAATCTCCAATAGGTCGCTCTCTCATTCTCGGCACTCCATCAAGAATGTAGCTGAAGTAGATTAAAGCAAAAGCAACAGATACATGAAGATCACAAGCAAAGAAATGAAAGCAGATGAAAAGAGAATACTTTAGAAAAGCAATGCAAGTAACCTGGAAAGATGAAACAAAAACAAATACAAAGTGATGCAGTTGTGTTCTCGGATCCAACCAAAAATGCTTTTTCACACAATTTCTGCCACAACATCAAGAAGAAGAAGGCAGGAAGCTGGTACTACACACTTATGCCATCCCTCTATGCAATTACCCAGAATCAGTTTGGTTAGATGCAATAGTACATCAATGGAAAGTGGAATTCATAGGACTTAGTCTAATGATGTGATGATGTCCTATTTCTAGATGAATGATAGAGAGGCAAAAGGAACAAGAGCAAATAATTGATCATCGAAACATGAAAAGCAACATCCTGAACTGAAATCAGTGTCTTAAATAGCTTCTGCTAAATGGAACTGCGCAGCATACCGGGAGTTTCCACCTGCAGCAGTCACTGCAGCTGTCAAGGGACGCATAGCTGTCCCTGCATTTCCAAGGAAAAGTTGGACTTCATCCCTCGATTCTTTTCCAACAGGAAACTGACCAGCACAACCTTCCACAATGGCCCGTTTGATAGACTTGTCTTCCTCTACATTCAGACCAAGAGCTCTCAACGCTCCAATCATGTAATGGATATCATCACTATTCAACAAGTTGTCTACTACAGTTGTTCCCTGAATGACAAACAAAGGAGACAGAAAGCAAAAGGAGAAAATTTTATCAGAACGGAAACAAAGAATGAACCAACCATTAAGATGAATACAGTAGCATTTCTGTAGGAAAAAAATACAGAGGCAGATGCATCATAGAATACTTCAATAGCGAGAGCCATGCCACCATCAAAAGTCAAACGTATATGACAGAATTTTCCTGCAGCTCGTGTCATAAAGGGCTAGCTTATTCCAACCATAATTTACACACTAACCAGAATGTCTGTTGTCATTTCCCGATTCGATCAGTGCAAAACTAGCACCTCTATTGCAGCAAATTAGACTCCACCTAAACCAAAACGCTGACTCCAAGCAAGAAGATCCACCATTTCACAGTAGATACAACAGAAGAATTCACATCCAATTACGAGACAGCAACCAAGCACCCCCCAAATAACCCACAAATCAAAAAAGGCTTCCTTTACCTCCGAGAGAGCTGCAAGAAGCAGAACCCTATTGGAAAGCGACTTCGAGCCCGGCAACGCCACCGTGCCAGAGATCTCTTTAATGGGTTGCAACACGATCTCCGGTACCTTGGACGGCTTCTCAGCCGTGGCCACCGAAGCCGCGACCTTAAAGGAAGGAACTTTAACCGCGACCCGCGGGTTCTTGCAATGCTTCAGCTCCGACACCCCCAAGAACTGAGACCCCAAGGCGACCGAGACGGCGAATCTGGGTCTCGAGCTCTTAGCAAAAACCTGCATGTTCAGAGGGCAATTCGGAGTCCTGACGGCGTGGGCCATTTTCTCTCTCCCTCCTCTCCTTCAAGAAAACCCAGCTCCCGTCTGCCAAAATTCGTGCTTCTGGCTTCTGGCTTCTGGCTTCCGCGATGGAGGAGGTGATGATTGGAACGGTGGGGTCGTCGTCGTCGTCGTCTCGGGGTTGGTGGCGTTGGTGGAGTATTGACTCGCCACGAGATCTCTCAACGACCCAGCTTGGCAGTTGTCCACAACAACAGAGGACGATGTCTCTGCTCTTGCCAAGAAATTACGGGAACACAAGCACGTCGTGGTGGGATCCAAGCATGTACTCCCGGCCAGAAACCTCAGTAAGCAAAGGGTGTTTGACGACTTAAAAAAAAAGGGTGTTAGGATTACTACTCCGGGGGTGTTTGGTTTTACGATATGATGATTCGGAGTTGGTGGGTCGTGGTTGGTAAAGGCGTTCGAAGCGAGAGACGTTTTCTTTTCGGGCAGTGTTGATTGCTCCTGCCCACCAACCCACCCACCCCTCCATTTTGTCCCCCTCTTATTTCTCCTCTTTTAGGCGAAATTATCCACACAAAAAAAAAGTCTTTGCGCACGTACTAACATAATCATAAAAGTATTTAATTTGATCAATTTAATTCCAAACATTTCAATGATTTATCGATTCAGTTATACATCTTTCAATTATATCAATTTAATTTGAAACATTTTTTGATGATTTACCAATTAAGTTCTACCAAATTAACTGAAAGACACAAATCTGATAATTTAGTCAACAACGATCATCCTATGCAATATGGCTCACATTATCATAGACAATTTTTTTTTGGGATAATACCCTAAAAAACCCCAAATTGATACATTTGTGACAAATTTACCCAAAACTATTTTTTTGACCACCAAAAACCCCAAACTGGTATACTTTTGACAAATTTATCCCAAACTAGTACATTTGTGATAAATTTACCCTTTGTTAGTTTTCGTTAAATTTTATTCTTAAATTATTAAGTATGTTAGTTTTCGTTAAATTTTATTCTTAAATTATTAAGTTAAATGACACGTGACGGTTAACCAAGATATCAATTTAGGATTTTACGTTCCGTTTGTCACGATTTACAATTTTTATGATTTTTTTGTGGTATTAATCCAATTTAGCATAAGATATATTTATCACAAATTTACCAGTTTAGGGTTTTTTGCAATCGAATAAATTAGTTGAGGGTAAATTTGTCATAAATGTACAAGTTTAGGGTTTTTTATAATCAGTCGGGGTAAAGTTGTCACAAGTTTATCAGTTTGGGGTTTTTCATGGTCAAAAAAATAGTTTGGGATAAATTTGTCACAAGTGTACCAGTTTGGAGTTTTTTAAGGTATTATCCCTTTTTTTATTAAGTTTTATCTTCTTCCTTTTTTCATTCTTGTCCTATTTCTTTTCATCTTTTTTTTTTCCTCCAACTTTTGGCTGGGGAGGTTGCTGACTGAACCTCGCCAGCCACAGGTCGAATTGCGTAAAGCCGTCACGGCCCTCATTGGCCAATAGACAAAGGTCACAAATCCCTTACTAGAAGATGAGGGTCGCAGCTCTTGCTTGGATTTGCATGATGGCGCAAAGGCCCTTGCCCATGGCCAGGGCAATGCGATCCCATTGCCCAAATCAAGCAAGGGTATGCCGATGGCCTCACAATTCAAGACCTAGAAGAAAAAATAAAAAATGAAAAGAATCTAAAATTCAGAAAAAATTAAAAATTGTAAAAAAAAAATTATGTCGCTGGCCCTCCAATTGTGTCATATAGTCTAACTAGGCCTTAACATCAATGTTTTTCAATCAAAATTGATCGAAATAACTAAATTAGCAATTAGTCACAATGTGTAAGACTAAATTGATAAATCTTTAAAAGTTTTAAAACTGAATTAGCCAATTTAATAGATTTAGAACTGAATTACCATAAGTGCAATAGATTTAAGATTTTTACAATACCTCTTTTATTGTACTTTGTTTTCTTTAATTTGTAAATGGTTTGTGAGGCTAAAAATTTCAAGAGGAGTAAAACTTTAAAAACAATGTGATCTTTCAAAATGTTAATTTAAAAAAAAAAAAACGGCGCTATTTCCACTTCCTGTATAAGTAAATTCACCCCCATTTTCACTAAAAAAATAATGTTGTCCTCAATTTCAATTGCGGTCTAAGGTAGTGGCTCCAAATTTATTTACTTCCCTACACCATTACTCTTCTAACCACTTATCTATTTTTCATCCGTCATATATCAAAAGCTTACTTCCTTGTTAAATTTCTTTTCATCAATCTAAAATATATATCAAGTCTCTAAATTTACTATATGAAAGAATTTATCTTTTTTTATTACTATTGACGAGATGCATTAACATGGAGCACATAAGGCATTATAGGAGTGTTTAGAAAATCACTAAAAACATCGACGTGAAAAAGTTATACATAATAAGGCATTTTGATGTTGTTCTCAAACACTCCGCATATGATATTAAATTTTGTCAATCCAAAATAATGAAATTTCAATGGCATTTTACAAAAATAAATAAATAAATAAAATCATATTCTATGCAAAGCTTTGATATAATTAGATTCCATCTTTTGGAGTTTGGTGGACAGAACTTAATTGAGATTTTGTCTTTGAATAGCTGTAAAGAGGTTTTTGTTGTGTTTTTATCCAATCATCCCATAATATGTATATGTCTATAGAAAACAACCAATAAACAATATTTGATGGTGATATGCACAATAAAAATGAAAAAAAAAATTATAAACCCATGATAGTTTTAAACTGTTGTTTATGTTACACTTTTTTTTTCTAGATTTTATTGAATAATTAATCTAAAGGAAAATTCCAATTTATGGCCCACAGTGCCTTTATCTTTTCAAATAAATGCCTAAAGTGATTATGTCAATCTCAAAGAATAGCTTGAAATGGTTATGCCTATTTCAAATAAGAGCCTAATCTCACCGGCTCATCAGGTGGCAAAACATCCCGACCAATCAAGGATATTTTCATCCAAACACAATTTAAATTTAAATTAAATTAGATTAAAAAAAAAAGGATGAACATGCAAGGGAGGGATGCCCCCTCCCACCTGTGGTTGTTACCCCCATCAACTTAGGCACCTACAACAAATGTTAAGTTTAGATTGGAGACTAGAACTCGCCTCCATGAAGTCATAATTTCGAGTGATAGAAAATCAGCTAGTGAATATGTTCTCCACACACTGCCCATCAAAGATTGAGATGACTACTTCAAATCATTTTTTGAAATAAGATTCACTTCAGGTTCTTATTTGAAAAAATGATGACACTCTGGGCCCTTATTTAAAATAACGTCGACTTTGAGCCCTTACTTAAGAAAGCGATGACACTTCTGACTCTTATTTGGAATTTTTCCTTAATCTGTAAATTTGGTCCACAGTATAGAATATAACTAGGTTTCTCCGAAATTCCTTTTTTGACAAAACTAATTTTTATAGAAGTAAATCTAAAAATAAAGAGAAAACACGATGCATTTAATATATATGGGATATTCTTAGTTATGGTAACTAGATCCTACATAGGAATAGAAAAACTAACAAAAAGGAAAATAAATAAATTGAGGACGCCACTTTAAATTACAATTGAATAATTAAAGGCAACTTTGTCATTTTAATGAAAATAAGGTGGACTTTTTCATATAAGTTTGGGTTAGGCAAGTGGGATAAAATTCGGGATAAGTTAAAATTTATCATATCCTGCATTTGGTATCTGCTCAAGATAAGATAAAGTCATATGCAAGAAAAATATAGGTCAAATAAAATTATCATATGGAAAAAGTGAGATACAGATGGATATAATTTCTAATATCCATAATAGGAAAGTTATTTTCCTCAAAGAAAAAAATTATTAAATTAATAAAATTAAAAATATATTTTAATATAAATAATATCTGAATTTTAACAAAAAATTCAAAATAGCAAAAAAATAAAAAAAAATTAATTTAATCTAATTTTTATTTACATATTCGACTCTAATTCCATCTTATAATATAAATTCAATATATATTTATATTTATTACATATTTTACGTATTTTTTTGTATTATATATATATATTAGTACAATTTACTATTTAATAAAATTTTATTAGAGAATGATGGAAGAGAAAAAAGAAATAAAAAAGAAAATAATTATAAAAAGAGAGGAAAATAAAAATAAAAATAAATTAGGCACTAATGTTGCGAAAGATTTTTACCATCTTTGTTTGTAAACTTTTATGCTCATTTCCATTTATATGTCATTCATACCAAAAAAAGGTATATGATATGATGTACATATATTCGACTTTATTATTATGATTCACCAAATAGTTGATAAAATATAGCAAAATCTTTGAATTTCATATAATATCCTATCAAATCCTATTTTGATTAGAAATTCAGACGACCAAACGTAGTTTTGATGGTGAAAATAGCGTTATCAAAAAATAAAACCCTCTTGTTTAACTCATATTGACTAGAAAATGGAATGAATGTTGCTTATTTTCATTAGAAAATGAGTTGGACGGTCCTACTTCTTTCTTTACTCTTCTCCCTAGGATGTCTTGAGTACATTGTTCAATAATCCTTCCATTGAAGATATATGCCCTCGAAGGGGAATAGTGGATTGCATATATGGGCCACCGTCACCGGCCAACCACTTTAACACCACAATGCTTTACTTCCGAGAACCGGTCTTGCATGTACATTAAGTTTCATAGGTTCGAAACTTCACTTAGAACCCGACTCGAGTTTCGAGAAGGGTTTTCGGGACTAACCGGATCAGGTTTGAGTGTGGGTCAATGGTATTCGAACCCATCATGCTGCTATCCCTGATAGTTTCAAAATTTCGTTTCGATAATTGGTTTTTCGATACTTCTAATGGGTATGTATAGAATTGTGGTAATAGACTCGTTGCTGGACTACTTCTATTAGGATTTGGTGTGAAATCAAAAGCTGAAACGCTAAAACAATAGAAGCAAGAGTTTGAAAGGGAATATTGACTCGGAGAAATGGCCAAAAGCTCTTATTTATGAATCAGACATTGTATAGTATTTGTGCTGAATATTTAGCATCTTGAATTGGGTTGTAAACATAAGAAACGAGTGTTGGACCACCAAAGTGTCAAAACTTAACATGGAGGACATTTAAGTGTCAAAAGTTTATAAATGTATATTTAAGTGCCAAAATTAGAGAAAAATAGATTACCGAAGTGCCGACAGCAAAAAATTCTAACTAAAATACTAATGTGGCGTTTTTCCAACTAGACAATGGTAAAACGATGTCATTTTGCTTACTAACGTGGCTAGATAAACTGAAAACAACGTCGTTTTGTCTCAAATTGAATTTTGATATAAATATTAATTAAACTAAATTTAAAAAAGAAGAACAAGAAGAAGATTGCAAAACATTTTGGTGAGAGCTGTGCAAGTCGTTACCGTGGCCTCCCCACCATCGCCGAGAAGGACCAAGGCTTGGCAATCCTGTCTAATCGGTGGCAAGGGCCTACAAGCCCTCGCCTAGATCTAGAGCGAAGGTCACAACCCTCCCGTCAGCCCTCGCCCAACAAAGCCAAGGTCTGTTGTCAACCCTCCCCACGCTGGCAACGGTGGGGAGGTGGCGGTGAGAGCTTGCACAGCCTTTGTCGAGGTGTTCTACAATTTTTTTTTTAAAATTAGTTTCAAATTTAATCTAATCAAAATTTTGTATTAACATTTCAATGAGAGAAAAAACGATGTTGTTTTGGCTCTTCTTTGTTGACTTAGCTTTCTAATGAGCCACGTAAGCGAGCTAAATTACTAAAAAATGCCACATAGGATTTTCGAGACGCTTCACCAGAGTTAACACTGAAATGTCACAATTTTTTAACAAAATGGCATTATGTTTATCTTTCATAACTTTTGATACTTAAGTATCATCTCGTGCTAAGTTTTAGCATTTAAGTTATACTTCTACCCATAACAAGCATATTATCAAATGACCAAGTGCAAATGGAATCTCTAGACTTCAAGGCTAGATAAGAAAGAACGCTCTTACATCTATTCCCTCAAGAAATGGAAATAATCTTAGGGACAAATGGAAACCATGCCTACTTAGGAGAGAATAATATATTAGGCAATGTGCATTACGATTGTCTTAATTATGGATTTCGGTAAAGTACACCATCAGTATAAGATATTTTTCACACAAATAGTCATTAAAAAAAAAAACCTTGTCTATAAATTCATAGTACCTAAATCTCTTTTTGTGTAATGATTTTGTAAAAATTAAAAGCCTTCATTAAATTATGGGAAAATTTCACATAAGAACCCAAAGTAGCACTATTTTTTAAAATAAAGATTTGAAGTAGATATTAAAGATCTGAACTTGCTAGATCAATCTCAAACAAGGATTTCAACTTGTAGACCGACCAGATGTTCTTCGGCCAGCAAGCAACATTTTCAGCAGCTAGAGTAGGGGTATTTTTGTAAAAAAAAAGGGTATAAGCTAAAAATCCCTTTAAAAAAAATCAAAGTTGAAGCAAATGTTCCTCACGTTTTTCTTCCTTTTTTCCTTTGAGCCCCCAAATTCTCCATTCGTGGAACGTGAATTGAAAACACCAAGAACCCCAGACTTCATTTCACGGAGCATGCTTCTTCCTTCGTTTCTTTACATCTTCTTCCTTTCTTTTCTGTCTTCATTTCTTTCCAAAGAAGAAGACAACTCTCAGCAAGGCCCATCCCTTCATTTAGTCAAAACCTCGCCGTGTAACATGGGGGCCTCGATTCTCCATCATCTTTTCCCAGTCCAATTCCAGTGTCCTCGATTCTCCATCATCTTTTCATTCTGAGGAAGTCCACAAGAAGGCCCAGAGCTTCTGAGGAAGTGTCGCTGTGACAGCGCGGCGACGAAGACGGATTTCGTCGTTGAAATTGCTGGGCGGCATGGGATTTGAGGCTGGAGAGCTTGCGCTCAAAGGCTGGGAAAACGAAAAACTTAGGGAAGAAAAAGATTTCTGTTCTTAGGAATAAAACTTTGGGTTTTTAAAAGTTTTGGATCGAATGAAAACCGCTAGCCCATGATCAGTAAAGCTTTGGGTTCCTTTAATTTTTCAGGAGTTGTAATATTTTTTTTTTGACAAAAATATCCATATTATGATTGCCAGAAATGTCACTTGCTAGCCGATCGAACAACATTCGGTTGGCTGGCAAGTTTAGATCCTTATTTGAGATTGATCTAGCCATTTTGGAATTTTATTTGAAATAATATGCACTTCGAATCCTTATTTGAAAAAATCACTCAACTTTGAATTCTTATTTGAAATTTTCTCATAAATTATTTTCTTATTAGTCATGCTGCCCAAAATTCTTGGGAGGTTTGTGTTTTCTTTAGAATCCTTAAGCCCACATGGCTCAAACGATGACCTATTTGCCGCCAGCTATTTGGTTCAGACAAGCCCAAGGTCTAAACATCTTGTAAGAACTAAGAAACTCTTTAAAACCCAAACAAGACCTAGGAAGCCCACCTCAGAAAAGCTCTTCCAGCTAAAGAGAGAAGCAGGGCCTTCCATCCTGGACTTTTGCTATGAATTTCGTCTTTGGACTGTGTTCAGAACTTCAGATCTTGATCTCCCCATGAGTGTAGATAGACCAAGGTATCTCCCAGGGTTCTTACACTTCCCTGATTCCAAAAGCCTAAGGGACCTCCTGTCTGTACTGATCTGAGGTGGTGGGGCTAAAGAAAACACTTGATTCCTGCTTATTAAGCGCTTGTCCAGAAGCTTTACAGCAAACATCAAGCAACACTCTTTAAAGGTCCTGCAAGATTCTCGCTCAGCATCTATCAAGGGTGACAATAAAGGACGCCCTCTCTTCAGGACTATGCCTTTCACAACATTGTTTATCACAGCATTTTTTGACCAAAATAGACAGTACGTCAGCTACAATAATGAAAAGATGATGGGAAAAGCGATCTTCCAGTTGAACGCCTCTAGAAGGGTCGATGGTTCCAGATTTTGTTCCATTGATGAGCAAGTTATATAGGTCACGGTTGTTGCAGAAGGCATAATACACCTTAGCCACTTTTCATCACAGCCCATTTCAAGCAAAACAAGCTAAAAAATGTCCCACCCAATTCTGTCATAGTCCTTAATAATGTCCAGCTCCAGTGTTGTAATTATTGTTCTAATTATAGGTTTTAATGGCTCACCACTAGGGAAAAGTCTCTTCAGTTCACGTGTAACCGTTATGCTTCCTCGGGTCATGTCCTAATTGTTGTAATTATGGATTAATGACTCAACATAACATGACTCTCTGCAGTTTTTGAATTTAATATTATTGTTATTAAGGGTTAATGGCTCAACTAATGTGAGCATAACTGACATGACTCTTCAGTTCATCTCCTTTCAATTTTCTGCTGCTGTTTCCATTGTCTATAAATAGACATGTGTCACAGACCGAAAGTTGGTCGACCCGAGAGGTTCCCCGAGGACGACCCCGACTCGTCCGTGGAAGACCTCCTGCTCCAACTCGGATTCCCACCAAGGCTTCTCCCCGAAATCTCCAAGGACGGACGAGACCGTCATTTTGCTTGATTCTAGAAGTTTTCTTTCATTAATGTCGGTAGATGGTAGTTAAGTACTTATGTCGGTAGTTGAGGCGGTGCAATCTCGCCCGCCGGATGAAAAGTAGACCAATGGTTGTAAGCCGAGGCCCTCAACTATAAAAAGGGTGACCTCCTTCACTTGTAATCACTCACCATTTCAGTAATACAAAGTTCCTTTCCTTTCAGAGCTCCTCTCTCTAACTTTCTCTCTCAACGATCCGAGTAAGCGAGCGGGTAAGCGTTCAATCGAGCAAGGCTTGGCTTGGGTAATCCAAAGTTGCCCGAGTCGTCGCACGGTCACGATCCCAATCGATCGGCCCGTGACAAGTGGTATCAGAGCAAAAAGAGAGATCTGTTCGAGAGACCAAGGAGCGCCAATTGTTCGAAGGAATGTCGAGCCAAGAAGCTGTCATGGTTGGAGAGGCCGCACAAGTCCAAGAGAACCGCGGCCGTGCAAAGAAAAGAGACTCCTCGATGGATGTTGTAGTTGCGTTCGATGAGAAGATCGGGAAGGTCCGGAGCACCGTGCTTGAACTCATGGAAGGTCTTGACGATGTGCGAGACCGGATCATGGAGGTTGAGAGTTCGCTCCGTGAAGACTTCACATCATGCCTCAACGAAGCTACCGCGCCATTACACGACAAGGACGAAGCCCTTGAAGCATCGATCGATGTGTTGAAAGAGCGCGTCCAAGTGGTCGAGGAAGAAGCTCCGCGTAGGGACGAGGTCGAAGCCATGAAGGTTGAGATCCAAGAGCTCAAGACCGAGCTCGCCTTGTGCAAACTAAGCATCACCAATGGTGCTGTGCCGACCCAAGCGGTGCCCAAAATTGAGGTGCCAAAGCCAAAGAAGTTCAAAGGCGAACGATCCGCCAAGGAGGTGGACAACTTCGTCTGGAGCATGGAGCAATACTTTGGTGCCGTCAACATGCACAACGAGACGACCAAGGTACGAACCGCTTCCATGTTCCTGTCTGATACGGCAATGCTTTGGTGGCGCAATAGGTGTGATGAGGTTAGACACGGCGCCGATCCCGTGTGCACATGGGATGACTTTGTGAGAGAGTTCCGAGATCACTTTTTCCCCGAGTTCGCTCAGTAAGAAGCCCGTAGCAAGCTCCATCGCCTTGAGCAAAGAGGCACGATCTGGGAGTACGTGAAGGAGTTCACGGAACTCAAACTCCATATTCGCAACCTAAGGAAAGAGGACGCTCTCGGTACGCTCATGGATGGATTGAAGCCATGGGCACTTCTCGAGCTCAAGAGATGGGACGTGAGTAGTCTTGCGCGAGCGCTGAGCGTGGCTGAGTCACTCATTGACCTCACCAAGACCGAGCCAAGGAGTCGAGCAAGAGATTGGAGGACGGATCGACCTTGTGAGGATGAAGCTGGAAGAAACACTCCCCGAGTTGCGCATGAGCAAAGCGGCCGAGCCAAAGCATGGGGAGAAGGGTCCTCCGAGCCAGCCTTCCAAAGGGGTAAACCACCGACGGACTACGCAAACAGGTTCAATCAACCCCCGCCTTCTCCTTGCTTCATTTGCCAAGGTCCGCACTGGACCCAAAAGTGCCCAAAGAAGGGCCGAATCAACGCCCTCCTTGCCATTGAGGAAGAAAAGGAGGAGTCCAAAGAAGACAAGAGACAAATCCGACTTGGAGCCGTGAAGATGATCAACTCCGTCCAAGCTCGGTCCCCAACCAAAGGAAAAGAGGCTATGAAGGACACAGAAATGTTCTTCGTGCAAGTCGACGTGTGCGGCCGAACGCTATACGCCTTGGTTGACACGGGTGCGTCGAACATGTTCATGTCGAAGGAAGCGGCAAAGGCCCTGAACCTTCGTGTGAAGCTGACTGGGAATACCTTCAAGTCGGTCAATTCAGAAGGCGTTCGTGGCGTAGGATCAACTTCGGACGTGGACGTCAAAATTGGCGATTGGAGGGGCAAAATGGATTTCAAGGTAATCCCACTTGACGATTACGATCTCATTCTTGGCATGCAATTCTTCAATAGCGTGAGATCCATGATAAACATGAGGACCAAATGCCTCTTGATCCTCGATCCGAAGTACCCAACGACGGTCCCAATGATCAAAGGGATGGTCGACACTAAGACCATCGCATCAATCTGACACCTTGACAAAAGCTTGAAGGCCGTCATGCGCATCAACAAACTGTCCGAGGTGAAGCCGAAGGTCAAGTTAGATCCTACCCCAACAAATGCCATGCCGATTCAAGTGCTCTTCCCCGAGGTTAAGTGCGCGCCGCATGCTCCGTCCAAGCCGAAGACCGGGCCGCATGCAAAGTCCGAGTTCATCAATGAAGGTTGCGGTCCATCATATGAGAGCATCCGCACCAAACAAAACAAAAACAAGAGAGCTCGTGCCAAAGCCCGTGCTCGTGCCAAGAAGGCCAACCGCCGAGCTGTGAGCAACGAGGGCGTCGCTCGAATGAGTGGGGGAGAATGTCACGGACCGAAAGTTGGTCGACCCAAGAGGTTCCCCGAGGACGACCCCGACTCGTCCGTGGAAGACCTCCTGCTCCAACTCAGATTCCCACCAAGGCTTCTCCCCGAAATCTCCAAGGACGGACGACACCGTCATTTTGCCTGATTCTAGAAGTTTCCTTTCATTAATGTCGGTAGATGGTAGTTAAGAACTTATGTCGGTAGTTGAGGCGGTGTGATCTCGCCCACCAGATGAAAAGTAGATCAATGGTTGTAAGCCGAGGCTCTCAACTATAAAAGGGGTGACCTCCTTCATTTGTAATCACCCACCATTTTAGTAATACAAAGTTCCTTTCCTTTCAGAGCTCCTCTCTCTAACTTTCTCTCTCAATGATCCGGTAAGCGAGCGGGTAAGCGTTCGATCAAGCAAGGCTTGGCTTGGGTAATCCAAAGTTGCCCGAGTTGCCGCACGGTCACGATCCCAATCGATCGGCCCGTGACACATGCTCCTTAGTTCAAAGTAACAACAATGAAAAAACTCTTCAGAGCATTCCTCTGTTTTCTTTGTAGTCATTAACTAAGTGTATTGGTTTTGTTAGCTAAGTGTTTAGGTTTCAACAATTGTTCGACATAGTCTTGTTCGTATAATATTGTATAGTGTTGATACAAATGGGTTCGGGATGTTATATCTTGGGAGGCATATTTTGTAAAACTACTAGGCATCATTAGCAAGAACTAATCGCTTTAAGGAAATTCAGTTAATCTGTATCTCACATCTTATTTATTTTGTTATTGCTTTTTCAAAATTATTATTTTTCTAAATACAATAAACAATGTTACATATTTTCCTCCAATATGTAATTATTTTTCCAACAATACTCCCTATTTCTTTCTCAATCTCATGTGATTGAATTACATGTGCATTGATGATATTGTCTTGGACCTGTTTACCTTTAAAGAGAAGGAATTTGGAAAGGAGGTAGGAGGTTACGCAAAGGAGATTCGAGTTTATTAACGATGATTTTTTTGAATGATTTAGGTCATACACGACTCTCTTTTGCATTTCCTACACTCGGATTTTCAGTCCCTAGACGATACACAATAATCTCATTCTTTGATGGCTAATCAAATCATACTCTGGTTATATGTATGACGTGAAACGGTGAAACCCCACCTTATGCCGATATATCCAACCCATAAAGTACCTCATGAATTAAAACCCCCCTATACGTGAGATTATCTCAATTTAATGTTTCTTTGAACATTAATCGTGCGCCCAACCCACGTACCCACGTGGCATGTGGTTAAACACATGTCGATGTATGTGTAAATTGCACTAATGTCCTAAGAAGTGTTGATACTCTCTGAGAACTTTAATGACTCCGACACGTGTCCAACGTTCCGACACGTGGTCAATACATGTCGCATTTTTCTAACACGTGGTCAACTCTTCTGACACACTCTGATACGTAAATCCGATAAATCCGAAATTATGATATGCGATTCTGACACGCATGGAGTCAATTTTAATTTTTTTAATAAATGAGGAGTCAAAATATAAATATATAAAAGAATGAAAAATGAAAAAATAATAAAGGGGGAAAGACTTCTTGTTATATTTGATAGAGAAATATGGATTTTTTTTTAATCAACTTATCGTTAGATGTTAAATTTAATAGTGGAATTTGGATTGCTTTCTCCTTTTTTTCCTATCAAGTTTTATGGATTATTTAAATGGAAAATAGTTGAATTTGTCAAATTGAAACAATATATGATATTAACAAATAGCTTATTATAGACTCTTTTATTATTATTTATTTATTTGTGAATTTGAATCAAATTAAAATTTATCATATATATAAAAATATACATTTAATAGACACCGTTAACGTGTCCCAATATATTGAAATTCTTTAATTTCTGAGAAATGACGTGTCGATATATCATGTCGTGTGTTATGTGTCAGTAGGTGCTACTTAGCTGATGTCTAAGTGACGTCTATATATGGAGAATGGTATCTGTTTGTGAAGATGTTATGAGCAGTTCATGGGTGACTGTAGAGAGTTTTTTTAATTTTATTTTTTCCTTTTTTTTGGTCAAAGACCGTAGAGAGGTCGAGGGTATTCTTATTGGGAGGAAGCTGGAAACGAGTTCGATTTTTGTTGACCGATTTGGTCTCCTCCCGCCGATTTTTTATTTTCTTACTAGCAAAGCTAACTTGGCTGATAGCATGTGCATCTCATCGTCTATATAAAAATATATAAATAAATACGTAAAGCACTAAACCATTTCTTTTTAGCAATCAATGATCTTTCAGCGGGCAAGATGTTCAATGTCAGCTGCTCGCCCACTGGTGGATTGACATGGAGAGTGGCCGATTTAGTTAGGTGGGTGGTTGAAGTTTGAATGACAAAGGGCCTTTCTCATGTCCCTTTCTAACCAACTTTAATTAACTATTAATTGATTAATTAATTAATTTTGCTTTTTTTTTTTCTTGTTGCCTAACAAGGCTTCCACTCAGAGAATTGCGTCCGTTTCTTGACTAAATCTCGTTGCACCAAACTAAATTGCTCATTATTATTTTCGTTGAAATTATACTAGGTTCATCCGACCATAATGTCAAATGCCGGCTGCGATTGCCGAATTTCCCTCCTCATGGCTGATTAGTTAGGTCTCATTTGGTGGGGTTCAATCTAAATAATACTATCAATTTTTCATCTGAGTCCACTAAAATAGAAAAGCAATATGTGTATATTTCATAGTTCTGTGAAATCGCCTTAGTTTTTTTTTTTTTCTGAACAACTTTTTTTTTTTTTAAAATGAGATGAAGAACTTGAACATTCCTTAAAATCTCTCAGGCAGCCACGAAGAAAAAGTAATCTCATCTTTAGTTTCAAGCTTGAACTACTTCTATCGAAATATCCATCAAAATGTGTGTCAACTTATTCTAGATGAATGGCTTTTGGATGTTGTATTCAATTGACAAAGATGTGAATTAATACTATAAAAATGAAACATCTCAAATCAAATAAAAAGATGCTCTTTCGTACATAAATTGCAAAATCGAAAGCTTGGAGAAATTATCAAAAAAGTCCTAAACCAATTGTCCCTCATCATTCTATAGTTGGAAAAAAAGAAAAGAAGGAAGTAAAAAGAATAAAAAAATTTTAAAAATTGTAAAAACTATCTATGTCAATATTGGTCATGGCCGGCATTGACTAGACTACCATATCAATGATTTTCCAGCCAAGATTGACCAAAATGGCTAATTTGATAAATCATCAAAATGCTTAAGACTAAAATGATACAATTGTAATGTTTATGACTAAATTGGCAAATAATCAAAAAAATTTAGACTAAATTGGCAAATTATTAAAAGATTTTGAACTAAATTGACCAAATTGAAATGTTCATATTAAATTAATACAAATGTAATAAATTCAAAACTTATTGGACATTTTTTCCCTGTTATATGTTCTCCCTCCAAACATAGCAAAGATTTTGTTTCTCTTTTTTATTGCACATACAAAGTGTTTTTGTCTATTTCTTAAATGTTGGAGCCCTTGGTCGTTTTGTGAATTTGGGGTTTTATCTTGGTCAATGGAGGCGTTAATGTCGTAAAAGCTTCAATCAAGTCTCAAGCTCGTAATTGAATTCGTCATGTGTCATTTTTTTAAGCCTGAATCCTACCAATAAGCGCATTTCAGTTATTCACACGTTTCGGGTTTTCCTAACCATGGAATTTCCGAACCGGTCCCAAATTTTGCAGCATTTCCAGCAGGCGACCCTCACCCAATGTCATTACCGAAAACCCACCACCCGTCGACGCCTCATTTAGATTTTAAAAACGGGTTGGGCACCCAATTATGCCCGCCCCACTCCCGTCCCTATTGCCGCCCATGCCGGGGACAGGAAAGTCAGATGTCCGACCGTTCTTAGGTTGAATTTGTTCCTAGCATCGGACCAACTAAATTCGTTCTATAGTTGATGGCCTGGAATCACGTGCAGCGAGTACTTAAAACGAAGGCGCTACTTGCACGGGATCGGGTCGTGCATTAGTGAGCATAACCAAAATCATCGTCCAACGACCCGGTAGGTCGCCACCAACCTTTCGTATCTGAAAAATTCAGTTTGGTGCCATCGTACATTGATGGCTTTCGAAGGAACAGATCGATTGCTCATCGTGAATGACGGAGGCATAGAGTCGTTAATGAAGAATGAATATTTTATGGATAAAAACAAGAGATTTATTTATTTATTTGGTTTATGTTGAATGCATGATACTCAAGGGAGATTTCTCCTAGAGGTGGAAGAAGAGCACTAAAAAGTGTCAAAAGTTATATAATGCTCACTTTAGTATAACAAGTTTTTGCCAAATCACTTAAGTTCTAAATTGTAGAAAAAACGATTATTTAAGTGCCATCAACAAGAAATTTAGGAAAAAAAAAATAATATGTGACTTTTATAAGTAAAAATTTTATATGACTTGACATATTATTTAAAAAAATCTAGTCTCCGTGGCATTTTCGCATGGCGTGCTTGGCACTGAAATAATAGCTTTTTAATAATGACCGACACTAAAGTGATTACTTTAAATAAAACTTGACACTCAAAGCAATCGCTACTTACTATTTTTAAATGAAGTCGTTTAAGGTTATGTGCTAATGGGACACTCCGACGAACCATGTAGGACTGATAATTTTTCTTATAATATGGTCATATTAGATTTCTGATGATCTAGATTGAAATTAGTATCTAAGTGATTGTTTTCTAAAAACGTAACACTTAAATGATCCGAAAAAAAAAAGAATTTTGACATTAAAGTAAGCATTGTTCATAACTTTTGGCACTCTGAGTATCCTTTCACCCTAGAGTTATTCAAAGTTTTTTGCGGATTGTGGATTTGGGTCGAGGACACTAATTAGTGATGCTTGCCTGAAATTCTAATCACTCAGTTCAGATCTATGCAGGTCATACTCCTAAAACAAGTACTTCGAGGTGATTTTGTCATGTATACAACGCTCTTGTTTTGCATAAGACTGAATTCTTGCATTTTCAAGGAGTACGATACTCACGTGCTGTGTTTTTTCATTTAATGGTGAGATTTCCGCCTCATAGGTATGCTAAAGGCAATGGTTAATCAATGTGAAGATTATTAAGATGATGGTCGGAGAGCTGCTAATAATGTAGGTTGTTGATGTTTGATGACAGTGGTAGCAATCTATAGTATCGCACATAATTTCTTTAGACATTGTTAGAAGTTGAACTTTTTCTTATCGTTCAATGTCGTTCTTGAATTTTTTTTTCTTTAATCTAATTGTCAACTTTCAAAATCAATCCACCGTGATGTTTCTATCGAATGCAGTGTCATATCATGTACTTTTTCTCTTTTGACCAAAAGCTTTTATTGAGCTAAATTCGAGAAGTTGAGGGACATGATTCAATAATGGAAAAAAATTTCAAGAATTGGCTATGTCATTACCATCTCCGAACTATGGTGTCGAAACATTTGTGAGTAGTTAGTAGGAAAATGTCTTGGGACATGTTTTGTTAGGTCTAGTTCTTTGGTTTTTTATTCGATTTTTACCCCGGAGCCAAAAATCGAACCGCAAGGTATTGATTACATTTTTTTTTTGGAATCGGTAATCGCAGGAATCGAACTGGTTCCGATTCTATCCTAAATTTATAGTTATTATTGAACATGTCAAAAATACATTTCTTTTTTTTCTTTGTAACATTTATAAGATGAATTATCGCAACAACAATGGGAGTTACATTGAAATTTAAGAGACCTAATAAGTTTGCCAAAAAAAATGATACAAATTTCCAGACAAGAAAGGTTAGACTTTGTTAAGATATAGATTTATATGGTGGAAAATTACCGAAGGGGGGCATGCATATGATAGGACGTCCGCGGCATGAAAATGTCCGTTGTGAGCCTGCGACCGCCCTTTCGGCGGCGGAGAAATCAAGACTTTGGAAAGCTTCAGCTTGCCTATACATAAAAAAAATTAAAGGATTAATACCACAAAAATCTACGAATTTGTACATTTGTGATAATTTTATTTTTATAAAAAATTATAAATTAATACATTTACAACAATTTTATGTTCTGTTAATTTCTATTAAATTCGATTAATATAATGAAAAATCACAAATTAATACACTTATAATGAGTGGAAGGTAAAACCATAAATCGGTATACTTGTCAATTATCACGATCATTTAACTCAATAATTTGACAATAAAAGTTAATGGAAATTGACAAACAATAAATTTATCACGTATATACCGGTTTTGGATTTTTGGTGATAAAAAAAGAACAATTTGAAAAAAATTTATTATAAATATATCAATTTAGAGTATTCCGTAGTATCAATCCAAAAATAAAATGGTCTCTATATTTATCAAAAACAAGCTCTAAATTTTGCCTCTCCGTAGCTTGAAATCCGGTGAAAAAAACACCGTGTCCGTGTTCATCTACTCGCGCCTCCCAAGAATAGGCGTCCGCGGAGATGTTTATTGGGAATAATAATATTTTTTGCGATTATTCCAAAGCACAAGCGAAGATAGAAAACTAAAATAAATGAATAAAAAAAGAAAAAGAAAGAAGATAAAAAAAGTAAAAAGGAGCGAGGAAAGGTGGGGCGGCATTTTCCTAAAACCGCGACGGTCAACGGCTGGGATGGGCTGGACCTCCCCGGATCTAACGGTCAGCTCCCCTCCTCACCTGCCCCCTTTTTTTCCCTTCTTTGGTTAGACGAGAATTTCAACGCGGGCGGGGGCGGGTGGGGCTCGTTTAAAACGACCCCCGTTTCCCCCATTTCTCTTCGTCGCCATCTCTCTCTCTCTCTCTACGATCGCCAAGCCACCGCCGAGAGGTGTAGAGAGAGAAACCCGCCGCCGCCGCCGCCGCCGCCGCCGCCGCCAACTACCTCACCTACCACACACACACTCTATCTCTCTCTTCGCCCGCCACCGGCAAGAACCGCCGCAGCGGCAAAGGCAATGGCGTCCGCCTCCTCCCTGACCGTCTCCCAGGCCGTCCTGGCCCGATCCGCCTCCGGCCCCCGCGGCGGCGCCGGCCAGTCCCCCTCCTCCGATCGCCTCTCCGTCCCCTCCCCCGCCTCCCCACCTTCTCCGGCCTCAAGTCCTCCCCCGCCGCCGCCGCCGCCGCCGGCTCCGCCCACCGCCGGCTCCGCCGCCTCGCCGTCCCCCGGCCGATCAGGGCCACCGCCGCCGTCGAGACCCTCGGCTCCGCTGTCGCCGCCGAGACCGCCCTCGTCGATAAGTCGGTCAACACCATCCGGTTCCTGGCCATCGACTCCGTCGAGAAGGCCAACTCCGGTCACCCGGGCCTGCCCATGGGCTGCGCCCCGATCGGCCACGTCCTGTACGACGAGGTCATGAGGTACAACCCCAAGAACCCCTACTGGTTCAACCGCGATCGGTTCGTGCTGTCGGCCGGGCACGGCTGCATGTTGCAGTACGCCCTGTTGCATCTCGCTGGCTACGACAGCGTCAAGGTAACCGCGCTGCTCCGGCTTTTGCCTCTCGTGTGATTGCTGAAATGGTTGCGCGTAACATCGTTTGAATTTGCTTGTTTGGATCTGGGGGGAGTGACGATGATGTTGTCGATGCATCGAAGTGAAAGTGATCCGTGCTTTGTCTGTTCTCTGGAATTAGTTTTGTTTAGCTGACTTTTTTTTCTTGTGTGGTTTTGAGATACTCTTACATCTTGGGTTTCTGTCACCTTTTTTTTTTTTTTATTCTTGAATATGAGTATGTTGTTGTAGGATTGAGAAGAATGACAATTGTGAACGAATCTCGTTGTCTTTACTGATTCTGTTAGTGCAACTTTTATCTGCAGCTCAATTTGAGGTGAAGAAAAGCCAAAAAATGAAAAAATGACTTGACTTGCCAGATCTTTGAGTGATTTGACTTATTGTGTTTCTTGCGACATGGATTAGGAGGAGGATTTGAAGAGTTTCCGTCAGTGGGGAAGCAAGACACCTGGGCATCCTGAGAACTTCGAGACGCCTGGTATTGAAGTTACGACAGGTGAGGGAAATTCCTTTGAAACCATCCCTGTACCAGATCATGTTCTGATGTTGCCATGCCTGGCCTATAGCTTAGGAGTTTTACAATTAGTGTGGTGTCTGTGTTCAATGTAGGTCCACTTGGCCAAGGAATCGCCAATGCTGTTGGTTTGGCTCTTGCCGAGAAACATTTGGCTGCTCGTTTCAACAAACCGGACAATGAAATTGTCGACCACTACACGTAATACACCAATTCTTCATTGCATTCATTAGTTTGCTTGGATTTTGTAGGCTGTTGGTTGATTTAATGAATTTTGTCTTTGGGGTGCTCTTATTCTAGATATGCCATTCTTGGAGATGGATGTCAAATGGAAGGCATTGCCAATGAAGCTTGTTCCCTCGCTGGGCACTGGGGACTTGGGAAGCTGATTGCCTTTTATGATGACAACCACATCTCCATTGATGGTAACACAGAGATTGCATTCACCGAGAGTGTTGAGAAACGTTTTGAGGGTCTGGGTTGGCACGTTATATGGGTGAAAAATGGTAACACTGGTTATGATGAAATTCGTGCTGCCATTAAAGAAGCAAAGGCTGTTAAAGACAAGCCTACTTTGATTAAGGTTAGTTTTCCCCTGCCATTATGGATTTCTGTGGAATTCTCAAGTGATAAAGCTAGCTTTCCACTTTTACCGAATGGAAAAATTCTCTTTGGTTTCCCCTATTTTCAAACTTTGATCTGCTAACTGAGAAGTACTTAAATGTTGAAACACAAACATGATCAGTTGCATGGGCACGTTCAGGGAGAGGATAAAAATATAGCATACTGTAACCAGTGTTTTTACCTTGATTTGAATGCAATGCAATTATTCCAGCATTTGATAATGAAAATACGCTGGTTTCTGCAGGTAACTACGACCATAGGTTATGGTTCACCTAACAAGTCCAACAGCTACAGTGTGCATGGTAGTGCACTGGGTGCCAAGGAAGTTGATGCAACTAGGAAGAACCTTGGTTGGCCATATGAGCCTTTCCATGTGCCTGAGGATGTTAAAAAGTGAGTAAATAACAAAAAGCTCTTATGTCTATTATGTGAGGGAGAATGACATGGTATCCAAACTCGTTGATAATGTGTACGGTTTTTTGCAGGCACTGGAGTCGCCATACTCCTGTTGGTGCTGCCGTTGAAGCTGAATGGAATGCAAAATTTGCTGAATATGAGAAGAAATACAAGGATGAAGCTGCAGTGCTGAAATCTATCATTAAGGGTGAACTACCTGCTGGTTGGGAGAAAGCCCTGCCGGTGAGTATTTGCAGTAGATCAACAGAATTGTTTTCTAGTAGAAGTCATTATGCATTCTCTACTTTGAGCTATACAGACACCTAATTATTTGAAAACCTTTGCGTCGCCGACTTAAATGTGATCATAACTCTGTTTTTGTATTTTCTGAGTACCAATTCAGTTTAGCTTGAATCAATGAGCTTCAAAGTGTAGAATCATCTAATGACATTATTCAATTTGTATTAAAAGCAAAAGTAGCGTCATTAACACTCTAGCAAAGTTTATGGTTGCTGAACAAAACTTCCACATTTTTAAGATTCGTTGTGAGGCTAGTAAGTGTTCAGGTTTCTGATCCACGAAGTTGGTTGGTCAGAGGATCGGTCGACATCTATTCGTGACAGCAAGTTTGTTGGTCTGGTAGTTTTCATTGTATGTCAACTGTAATAATCGAGGGTCCTGTCTTTTGCAATTCTCCAGACGTACACCCCAGAGATTCCAGCAGACGCTACCAGAAACCTCTCTCAACAATGCCTCAATGCCCTTGTGGATGTGGTGCCTGGTCTCCTTGGTGGAAGTGCAGATCTTGCTTCCTCCAACATGACTCTTCTCAAAAAGTTCGGCAATTTCCAAAAGGATACCCCTGAGGAACGTAATGTTAGATTTGGTGTTAGGGAGCATGGAATGGGGGCCATCTGCAATGGGATTGCTCTCCATAGCCCAGGACTCATCCCATACTGTGCCACCTTCTTTGTCTTCACAGACTACATGAGGGCAGCAATGAGGATCTCTGCGCTTGCTGAAGCTGGGGTCATCTACGTCATGACCCACGATTCTATTGGTCTTGGAGAGGATGGGCCCACGCATCAGCCAGTTGAGCACTTGGCTAGCTTCCGTGCTATGCCAAACATTCTAATGCTCCGCCCAGCTGATGGGAATGAAACTGCTGGTGCATACAAGGTTGCTATTGTCAACAGGAAGAGACCTTCCGTCCTTGCTCTCTCCAGGCAAAAGCTTCCCAACCTTCCTGGAACCTCCATTGAAGGAGTCGAGAAGGGAGGTTATGTCATCTCTGACAATTCCTCAGGCAACAAGCCAGATGTTATTCTGATTGGAACTGGTTCTGAGTTGGAAATTGCTGCGAAAGCAGCCGATGAGCTCAGGAAGGAAGGCAAGGCTGTGAGGGTTGCGTCCTTCATTTCTTGGGAACTATTTGACGAGCAATCTCCTGAGTACAAGGAGAGTGTGTTGCCTTCTGGTGTAACAGCTAGAGTCAGCATCGAAGCTGGATCGACTTTTGGGTGGGAGAAGATCGTTGGAAGCAAAGGTAAGGCTATTGGAATCGACAGATTCGGTGCCAGTGCTCCGGCAGGTAAATTATACAAGGAATTCGGCATTACTGTGGAGGCGGTCATTGCTGCAGCCAAGCAAGTGTCTTAGACTAAGTAATAGCCTGTTTATCTTGTTTTTTTTTCTTGGGATTGGGCTTTGGAGAAGAGCTTAAGATGGAGACGCCGCCCAAGAGATCCTCACGAGGTCTCTTATGCTTTAATAAAGGAGCACTAAGAAGTTTTCGACCGCTTAAATTTCCTTAATGCAGCAAAGCGTAGATTTAGAATGGAGTTGATTGAGTAACATTGCACTTGTAAAAACACCTGGAGCTTCTTCTTCTTGAGATTTGTATCGACTTGTGGCCGATTCACTTTAAGCATATTTATCCTCCATGTCCATCCTTTTGCATGACTACAATTCAGCAAAACCTTGTTTCCTGTTTGGATTTGAAGCTTGAATATTCAAAAATTTATTTGTTCTTTTTCTAAATCAAAGGTTCTGATTCCTAAGTCATGAGGATTTTGATGGGTATGACTTATCTTTCTCCACGTGGCTTGAGGCACACTGAACAAAGCGGACGAACAGACGTCTTTTCTGGGAAAAGCCTAGCATTTCTCCAGGAAATTGTTTGGTACCATGTTCGTAATTGATCTGATCCCTGCTTAAATATCTTATTTCTTGTTGAAGACGACATTGACGGGTCTCGTTCTAACGGGGCTGAAATTAAAACTTTCAATGACGCATTGAATATTTCATACTCTTCACACTCCAACACGTTGCTAAGAGGAAGCACAGCTCAGAAATGCAGACTATTTTTCCACTTCGGACTTAGCTCTCTTAGAAGAAGAAGGCCACGTTGAATATGTTGACATAAAAATAAATGACGCGGGGCATCGAGCTCTGTCGATAAGCTGTCAAGCTCAACTCATGTTTCGCCAATTGAACTAACTCATTCGCTACTCAAGCAAGCAAAGCCGATTTGGCTACAATTTAATTATGTGGGTTCAAAGATGAAGTTACCGATTATACAACATAATTGTGGGTTTACAAGACTTTTTGTCAATTCCAAGACCCCCAATCAACTACCTAATGATCGGAAATTGTTCTGGTTCATTTCTATCGCTATTTGATGGTCTACTACTATGACTATTCGGTTTCCAATGCTGGCGCATGAATTTGAAAGAGTCAAAGTACAAGTTTCTAAGTGTTTCAATGCAATTTTCACTTCCTGGGTCTTTATTGTGTTTTTGGTTTCTAAGCTTTTAATGTTTGGGTAGTTCCATGTCTTTAAATATTTGGCTATTTCCTAGGCTTTAATTTCTCTATAAATAGATTTGTAATTTCATTTGTAAAAGGGACATGACTTGAATATTGAGATTATATGAGATTTTTCTTCGTGTAAGCAAAATTTCTATCCCATTTTTTTATCCTTAGAAAGTGGATTCCTTCTTGGTGGTGAATTAAGAAGCCTTTTATCTTGGTTGATGGTTTTTCCCTTAGGCCTTAGTGATGAGCTTCTCCAATTCCGAAATTTTTCAATCTTGGCTAGTGATTTATCCTTTAAGTCTTGGTGGAGAACTTCATTAATCCCAATTTTTATCGTCAGTGGTGATGCATCCTTTAGACCTTGGTGATGATCGTAATTTATCCTTTATCACCCAAAATGCTTTTGCCTACTCCACACTTGCATCCATATATCCATATATAGTCTTCGAAGATATGTTGCTACGATAACCCAAATGAACAAATTTTGAAAGTCATGACATTTTAAGTAATCCGCCGAAAAATAATGACATTAAATTGAGTATTGTACGAAAGTTATGGCGCAATTCCTGTCATCTTCCCAAACAGTCAACCCTTGATGCAAATTCAAGATTAGTTGTTGAAAAGGGGAAAATCAATAATTAGAAATTGATATGGTCCCCTAAAGAATTCCTAACTAGGTTTAGTCTCAATTTTGCCTTAAACTTATTTTGTCTAAAAAGAAGAAAATCTCAAACTTTAGGTCTAGTCCAAAACAATTTGGTCTAAAAAAAAAACCAAACCTTTAGGTCTAGTTTCAAATCTTCCCCAAACTTTTTTTTTTTTTTTATCTAATAAAAGTCCCAAACTTTAGTTCTAGCTCCAAATCTCCCCTAAACCTTTTTTTCCTTAAAAAAATTACAAACTTTCAATTAAGTCTCAAGTTTGTCTATGTTGGCCATTCGTTCAAAAATTGCCATTACTTATTTGATGTGGCATTCCCACATTGATAACAAATCCATACTAGTAAGGTGATGTGGGAAATTATCTATAAAATGAAACTATTCTTTGATATGAAAGTTAGGGAAATTTGGGACGACTGATGGCGAATGGACATGTGACATAAGAAATTTTATTCACGGTTCATAATGTTTAGAATGTTAGGTTACCGAGAGTTATTGAGGAAATAAAATTAGTTAGTAATTGTCAAAGGGGACTAATACACTCCAAAATATGTATCGAATAATTCTCAAACATTAAAATTTTACTGAGTTTGTGTCCCTATTGTTTTATATATTTTGTTAATAATTTTAATAGTTTCAAAATAATTTTCTAATTTATCAGCGTTTCAAATGAATATCAAATTCCCTATTTATTTCCTACAATGTAAAGCATTAATTCAAAATAACTCAATATTTCCATCTTTTCAACCAAACCAGGCCATTTGTCACCATTTTAGCTTGAATTAATGTTTTAGTTCTAGCCTTATTATTGCCCACATATCCTTAATTGAATATGTTGAACCTAGCTCTTGTGACCTCATGCAAGACATACTATTTTTTAACCTTAGTAACTTTATGTTCACTAACTCTAGTTAATTGACATTATTATTTTTAACCTAAGCTGATAAATGGGACTTCAAGCTACTTTTCAATATAGAATAAATGTTGAAGACAAGAGATTAAGTACCTTTTCCCTTCCTCTTGGGCTTGTTCCATCTTCTTCACATCTTCAGGTTCAAAATTTTTTCTATTCCACTCTTTTACAACAAAATCACAGTCCAAACTGTTTTTCAATCTAGCATTTTACAAGGTATATTCATGGATTTCCCTTTCTTTTTATCAAATTAGCTTTGTTGTTTTATAAAGAATGAGGCTTGTTAATTTTAGAATTTATTTTGATTTCAAGGTGATTGAAGGCTTGCTTTTTTGAAGATGTCGCTCTAGTTAAGTGAAAACTCTAGGAACTAAGTTAGAATGATCTATTTAATATTCTTGAGCTTGGTTGATTGATTGTTTGTTTATTTAGTTTAGATTTTACTTTATGTGTGATTAAGTCTCAAAAATTGTATGTTAAGCTATTGTAATCATTGGGCTTGAAATGAAAAGCTTTCCACATTTCTAGAATGTCTTTAAGAGATTACTAAAAGGTTTTGTTGCATCTTGAATGAGAGAAATGTGAAAATGGTAAAACTAGGCATAAAAAGGTTATCTTGATAAATTTATTATGATTAGGTTAGGTGCAATTTCCAAATTTAGAGAAGTGAGAGGGGGTTGTTTGCAGGCTTATTGATGAGTTTTAGTGTTAATTAGTGAGTTATTAAGTAAGATAATTTAAAGGAAATCAAACTATTTTTAAAAAATGGGTTTAGAAGTTTTAGGGGCAAATTTGTGATTTCACCAAGTTGAGGGACAAATTTGGAAAATTGAAAGTTCTTGGGATTGTTCGAAGCATGGGAAACCTCATTATGATAGGTGATTAAGTTATTTTTAGAGTTAATTACATAGTCTAGACAACATGTCTATTAACTGGGTTGTTTTGACATTCTTATAAAATATATGGTGTGTCTATAATATAAATAAAATATCAGTATGTCTTAAATAACAAAAGAATAGCTTTTAGATATAGCCTGATTGAATGAAATTAAAAAGTTAGGGGCATGATTATAAAATGAAGAATTTTATTAGGACAGTTGTCTAATTATAAGAATTTGGAATTATAGAAGATAATCCTTAACTTTTTGTGGTAAAAGTGAACTTAATTAAGGGTGGTTTAAAAAAAATGAAAATTTATATGAGTTACTTAAATGATGGAGTAGCAGTGTCTAGTGCCATATAGATATCAAGAATTAATGAATTTATAAAAGTTTTCTACCAATTAATGCACGGAGGTTTACTTGTTAAAATGTACGTAAATAATAGATTATCACGATGGATATGAGAAATGCCGACTGATTAACGTATTGTTATTTACAATTGTAGATATTAAAAAATGTGGCATTTATTGTGCTGTAATTAATTGTGCGTGATTAATGTATTAAAGACATTTATCACGGCCTATTCGTTATCAAGCCAATTCCCTTGTATGAATACACGTGCAAGACTTTGGAGTTAATCAGATGTTGTATCATATGAACCGTTACTCTGTAAGATTGAAATGACATGAAATCCTATAATAACATGGTCATGTAGTTATGGTATGATATAACTTGTGCAGTCATTGTATGATTTTAAAAATTACGGCAAAAGTACAGCCCAAGTGCCAAAACTTGGCATGGAGGTACACTTAAGTGTCAAAAATTTTGAAAGGAACACTTAAGTACCAAAATCGGAGCAAAATGGATTACTTAAGTGCCAATCCAGCCAAAATCCAGCCAAATTGCTGACGTGACAATTTTCCGGTGAGGTGAGTGTAAAATGGCGTCGTTTTGCACACTAACGTGGCTAAAAAATGCAAAAACGACGTCGTTTTGTCTTTACGTGGTAAATAATTAATATCAAAATTAATTAAATTAAATTTAAGACTAAATTTATTTTAAAAATTTAAAAAACTAACAATTAAAAAACTTAAAAGAAAAAGGGGGGGGCTGAAGGGAGGCGGGCGAGGGCTAAGCTCTCGCTGCTATCTGGGTGAGGGCTCGCGGGCTCTCACCGCCAGTCAGCCAACGTCGATGGCCTTTGGCCAGGGCCTGGCAACCTTGGCCAACACTCCCCCCAACGTCGTTGGTCCTTTCCGGCGACGGCGGGGAGGCGGTAAGGGCCCGCGAGCCCTTGCCCAGATCTAGGGTGAGGGTTGCGGCCCTCACCTAGATCCGGCGAGGGCTCGCAAGCCCTCGTCGCCTGTCGGCCAAGGGCCGGTGACCCCGGCCGACCCTGCCTCCTCTATTGTCGGCCCTTCTTGGCGGTAGCGAGGGCTTAGCCCTTAGTTGCCACCCTTCGGCCCCCCCCCCCCCTTTTAATAATTTTAAGTTTTTAAATTTTAAGTTTTTTAAATTTTAAAATATTTTAATTTATAATTTAATTTAATTAATTTTATATTAATTATTTACCATATCAAAGATAAAACGACGTCGTTTTTGCATTTTCTAGCCACGTCAGTGTGCAAAATGATGCCGTTTTGCACTCACCTTGTCAGAAAATTGCCACGTTAGCAATTTGACCGGATTGACACTTAAGTGTCCATTTCGAAACTTTTGACACTTAAGTGTCTCTCCGTGCCAAGTTTTGGCACTCCGGACGTCCGTACCTCTAAAAATTACCAACATCATGCTAATGTAGAATGGTGCATCATTTCTCGTTAATGTAGAAGACACCCTTCATGGATAGACTAAGTGGTGTGACAAATGGGTGTATATGATTCCTTCCCTTATGAGTTGGTGGTGACAATGCCTCGTTAGTCGAGATACCTTCGGAATTGAGTTGGTGTTGATTAGTGATGAGTGTGAACTCATATTTATAAATTGATGAGATGTTATGGGCATTTGGGATAAATAATGTGTGATTGATGTTATGCAATGTTGTTGTTGTTTCATACTCCTACACTCATCAAATATAGTTGTTTATGCTACATTAAACTCACAATTTTTGTTGATACCGAGTTTGAATGATAGGTGGATCTCATACTTTAGACACAGGGATTTTATTTACTGGGCTTTGGCTCATTAATTTATTTTTCGAATATGGAAGATGGATATCTCATCACTGCTGCTTTTTGAAGCTTCCATGCATTATGAAAGTGTTTATGAAAGTTTGTTTGGACTCGAGTCAACGACTGTATATACGAAGTGTACTTCCACCGATTTGTTGCTTGGTACTTGAATTTTGAGAGTGAACTAGTTAGACTATTAAGGGGATTTGGTGGCTAAGGCAACAAGTCAACTGGCAAAATATCAACGTGTAGTGGATAGTTTGATTTTTGTATAGGCGGGCTTTTGGGACAGAGGAGTACACTATTAAAATTAGCATACACCGACCATTTCCAGGTGTTATGCATTATATGTTTTGTTTGGATATTATAGTGTAATACTGATGTTAATATAAAGAAGATCCATTATATTTTATTTAAATGCTCATAATAATTAAAGAGTAATAACTGAAAAAAAAAAAAAAAAAAAAAACACGTGTTGCGCACGATATTTTGAGGTGTCCCAGACAAAAGGCTAATGACAGCAAATTTAAGATTAGAGTTAAAGATCGAGGTAGGTTTAGAACCTAAAGTTTGGAATTTTTTATTAGGTTTAGAACCTAAAGTTTGGAACTTTTTTTATTAGGACCGGATGTAAAGTTTGATTTTGTTAGGCGGAAAAAAATTGAGGACAATTTCATTATTCAACCAAAAAATGGGACCCACGATTGCCCAATTATGTTGTACGGGGGAAAGGGAGAGGCTGACCCATTTGTTACCGGGTTTTGTGGTGGCCGTCGCTTAAGCTCTCAGCTCCTTTTGCCTCCCCTTCTCTACCCTCCATCGCCATCTCCATCTCCATCGCCACCCAATAAACCCCCCACCAAAGATGCCATGGTATATGCTTCGAGTTCACATATACAAGGCATCCTAGGAACTTGAAATCCAAAGCATATTCAGCACGCGCTTGTGCATATTCTTTCTGGAAAAAGGTAAAATATGCGTGCATATAGAATTAAGCGGTCCTCGTCTTCAAGAAAGCATGAAGCGGCCTGATTATTTTACTCAGCAAGGTAATATCAAATTGGCAACTCGACTGAAGAAAGATCCACCCTCACGTGATTCTTGTTTAGAGGTTCGAATCCCGCATGTTCGAAACCTGAACTCCAAGGCAACTCACACTGAAGAAGGCTTGCAACTTTCAGCACTCTAGTGGGATCATGGTAAATGGCTAATTTATCCTGAGATAACTTGTTCGAGAATCAGTCGGCGATTCTACCGCAACAAGCTTGGGGGACATGCAAGTTGAGCATTCTGTGTCACTTGGCACATGCTATTTTATTTAAATTTTGAATGACCTGATTGTGCATTATTATCTCAAATATCGTCGCTCATGAAAAATATTGCTATTCAATCCGACATTAGTATCATTTCTTTAAAGAGAATTTACTTTATAATAATGTGGAGTCTTTATAATAGTGCCCGAAGAAGGCACGTACGTCATGGCACGAGTTTTTGTTGGAATGCTCAGATTTTATGTAAGTCACTTGACACGGATTACTTTATTTAAATTTTGAATGACCAATTGTGCATTATTATCTCAAATCTTATTACTCATGAAAAAAATTGATCTTCAATCCAACATTAATATCATTTCTTCAAAAAGACGCTGCTTTATAATAATGCAGATTCTTTATAATAATGCCAAAGAAGGCAATCTACGTCATGGCATGAGTTTTCGTTGGAATGCCCAGATTTCACACAAGTCACTTGACACGTGTTAGTTTATTTAAATTTTGAATGACCCGATTATGCATTATTATCTCAAATCTCATTATTCATGAAAAAAATTGCTACTCAATCTAACATTAGTATCATTTGTTCAAAGAGACATTACTTTATAATAATGCTCGAAGGAGGTAATCTACGTCATAGCATGAGTTTTCGTTGGAAGGCCTAGATTTTACGTGAGTCACTTGATGCGCGTTACTTTATTTAAATTTTGAAAGACCTAGTTATGCATTATTATCTCAAATCCCGTCACTCGTGAAAAAATTACTATTCAATCTGACAGTAGCATCATTTCTTCAAAGAGACGTTACTTTATGATAATATGGAGTCTTTATAATAATGCCCAAAGGAGGCAATCTATGTCCTATTAGAATGCCTAGATTTTATGCAAGTCGCTTGACACACGTTACTTTATTTAAATTTTGAACGACCCAATTGTATATTATTATCTCAGATCTCGTCACTCATGAAATTTTTTTTGAAGAGATGTTACTTTATAATAATGCAAAGTCTTCATAATAATGCCCGAAGAAGGCAATCTATGTCATAACATGAGTTTTCATTCGGGTATCAAATTTGGGTTATTTTATGTTGCTTCCTATCTAAATCTATTAGTTTTCTCGTTATTTGTAACAGTTCTTTACTTAAGGGGTTGGAATCATTTGATACACGTTATTTTATTTAAATTTTGAACGGTCGAGTTATGCATTATTATTTCTAATCTCGCCACTAAAAAAATTGCTATTTGATCCGCTATTAGTACCGTTTCTTCAAAGAGACCGTACGGCGTAGGTTTAGTATAAAAGTGAACGTGATTAAGGCTTCTATAAAAATTCACGCTGATTTAGCGCGCCCCCTTCTCCGGGGCCAAAAATTGGAGCTATCGCAGGAGAAGGAAAACGAATAGAAAAAGAAAAGGGACGGCAGAAACGAAAGGCGGAGCATTCCCTATCCGGAGTCAACGGCCGCGATGCCGTCCCTCCGTGGATCCAAGGGCCACGGCCTTTCGAAGAGTCGACCGGATCAGACAAAATTCCGGGGGCAACCCAAAATCCTGATCCTCAACATCGTCCACACAAAAAGGAGGAAAGACTATCGTTTCGTTTCCCCAAGTAAGCTGTAAGCTTGTAACTCGCTCGCTACTACAACATCATCCTAAGACATCCTAAGACAGACAACGGTATTCACCCGTTAACTGACCAACGGCGATCGCCAACGCTCGAACCGGACCGCCTTTCTCTGTCTCTGCGAGTCGAGCGATGGCTTCCACCTCGTCCCCGACGCTGTCCCAGGCCATCTTGGCCCGACCCATCTCCGGCAACGCCTCCAATTCCTCCTCCTCCGACCGCGTCTCCCTCTCCCTCTCCGCCCTCAAGTTCTCTCCCCTCTCCTCCTCCTCCTCCTCCAGGCGCGCCTCCGGCTCCTGCCGCCGCCGCCGCAGCAGCATCCCGGGTTCCTCCTCGACCGTCCGACCCATCAGGGCCGCCGCCGTCGAGACCCTCGACACCGCCACCGAGGCCTCCCTGGTCGAGAAGTCGGTCAACACCATCCGGTTCCTGGCCATCGACGCCGTCGAGAAGGCGAACTCCGGGCACCCGGGACTGCCCATGGGGTGCGCCCCGATGGGTCACATCCTGTACGACGAGGTCATGAGGTACAACCCCAAGAGCCCCTACTGGTTCAACCGCGACCGGTTCGTGCTGTCGGCCGGGCACGGTTGCATGCTGCAGTACGCCCTTATGCATCTCGCTGGGTATGACAGCGTCCAGGTTGGTGCTTTCGTTTTTTGGCTACCGTGAATCGTTCTGGGTTTCTAATCGAGGATTCTTTTGTCTTTATGATCGGCATGTATGTTCAATTTTAGTTTTGTCGGAGCATTTAAACACCGAATATTTTGGATTTTTAGTTTGGTTGGTGTTAGAAATGAGAATTGCTGGTGTCCGAGTGGTTTTATTGCTGTCCATCACCTGAATTTTTTGAGAGAAAAACTAGAGAGTTGGCTTGTCTTGTAATTACATCTTGTTGCTAGTGCTAAATGACTTATTGTCGGAAGCTTTTCCATTGGAAATGTTTGTTTGTGAAAATCTTTTTAGGAGGAAGACTTGAAAGGCTTCCGGCAGTGGGGAAGCAAGACCCCTGGCCATCCGGAGAACTTTGAGACAACCGGTATCGAAGTTACAACAGGTTTGAGTTTGACCTTTTTCCGTAGTTTTATATGGCTTAGGTGGTGTTAGACGTGCATTCCGATTTTCCTCAAGAGATATGTAATTGATTTGATAACTTGGTTTATTAGGTCCACTTGGGCAAGGAATTGCCAATGCTGTTGGTTTGGCACTCGTAGAGAAGCATTTGGCTGCTCGCTTCAATAAACCGGACAGTGAAATAGTTGACCACTACACGTAAAACAATCCTCCATCATACTTTTCACCGTGCATTTTTGAGTTTGGCAATGATTAGCATTGTGACTTGTGTTTCGGTGGTTTTCGCACTTCTTTAGATATGTCATCCTTGGAGATGGTTGCCAGATGGAGGGTATTTCCAATGAAGCTTGTTCACTTGCTGGTCACTGGGGACTTGGAAAGTTGATTGCTTTCTATGACGACAACCACATCTCTATTGATGGCGATACGGAAATTGCATTCACCGAGAGTGTTGACACCCGTTTCGAGGGTCTTGGGTGGCATGTCATATGGGTGAAAAACGGAAACACTGGCTATGATGAGATACGTGCTGCTATTAAGGAAGCAAAGGCTGTCAAGGATAAGCCTACATTAATTAAGGTCCCACTCCTAAATCTGATGGAATATGAATTGTTTTGGTTTATGCGAGGCTAGCAAAGTTTGAAGTTACCGTAACCAAGGGCAAAGCCTAAAAGCAGTCCATGGGAATGAACTTTCAAAAAATACTCTTTATGATTAATGTGATCGCATATTTTTTTGTTAGGTTATAGTGGAGGCTATATTTAAAATACTAGTCAAATTATTTTATGCCTTTTGAGAAAGACATAAGTATTTATTGTAATAGTACAACTAATTTGTATTTCTCATATTGCTTTCGAAAGAATTTTCTTTAGTTTCACTCGATAATCATTTTTTGAAGCTGTTAATGAACCATGATTTTTCTTTGCAGGTGACTACCACCATTGGCTACGGTTCACCTAACAAGGCCAACTCATATAGTGTGCATGGGAGCGCACTGGGTGCCAAGGAAGTCGATGCAACAAGGAAGAACCTCGGTTGGCCATATGAACCTTTCCATGTGCCTGAGGATGTCAAAGTGTAAGTAAAATCTAGAGAACCATCCATCTCTCTGCCATGTGATGGAGACGAATTTGATATCTAAATTTAGTTACTGATGAATATCTGTGGCTCTCTCTAGGCACTGGAGTCGCCATGTCCCTGCTGGTGCTGCTATTGAAGCTGAATGGAATGCCAAGTTTGCCGAGTATGAGAAGAAGTACAAGGAAGAAGCTGCAGAACTGAAGTCCATTTTCAAGGGTGAACTGCCTGCTGGTTGGGAAAAAGCACTTCCGGTAAGAAAATTACAGTGTACTTGTAGCCTTTTAGCGTAGAATTCCACTTGTGCTATATGAGGTTTATGGAGCTTTTAAAAGAAGAAAAGGGATTTAATACTTAGGAAAGACATTTGAGCAAATGGCATTGTGACTCTTCGTAGTTGTATTCCTCATCCAATCATTACTTCTACTTGTGGTAATCTCCCAAGCTTTGTTTTCACAACCTTCTAAATGCTTCTAGCTTCTAATCCTTATAATTAGTCCCTATGGGGATCAAAGTCTGGCAGTATCATAATTATCTTGTCGATGTCTATAATCTGAGATTTACACACGTTGTGAATTCTGTTAAACAATTGGTATTTGGTGGACTTCAGCGTTGTGGTAATTGTTTGCTGCATTTTACAGACGTATACTCCTGAGAGTCCTGCTGATGCCACCAGGAATCTCTCTCAGCAATGCCTGAATGCCCTCGCTAAAGTGCTGCCTGGTCTTCTCGGTGGCAGTGCTGATCTTGCTTCTTCCAACATGACACTGCTTAAGATGTTCGGTGATTTCCAAAAGGGCACCCCGGAGGAACGCAACGTCAGGTTCGGTGTTAGAGAGCATGGAATGGGAGCTATTTGCAACGGGATTGCCCTGCACAGCCCTGGTCTCATTCCATACTGCGCCACGTTCTTTGTCTTCACTGACTACATGAGGGCTGCGATGAGGATCTCTGCCCTTTGTGAAGCTGGAGTTATCTACGTGATGACCCATGATTCAATTGGTCTTGGAGAGGACGGGCCGACCCATCAACCTATTGAGCACTTGGCCAGCTTCCGTGCTATGCCCAATATTTTGATGCTTCGACCGGCTGATGGGAATGAAACCGCGGGTGCGTACAAGGTTGCTGTCCTCAACAGGAAGAGACCTTCTGTCCTTGCTCTCTCCAGGCAGAAGCTGCCCCAGCTTTCCGGAACTTCTGTTGAAGGAGTTGAAAAAGGTGGTTACGTCATTTCAGACAACTCTTCAGGCAATAAGCCCGACGTCATCTTGATTGGAACTGGTTCTGAGTTGGAAATTGCTGTGAAAGCAGCAGATGAACTGAGAAAGGAAGGGAAGGCTGTGAGAGTCGTATCATTTGTTTCATGGGAGCTCTTTGACGAGCAATCTGCTGAGTATAAAGAAAGCGTTTTGCCAGCTGCCGTATCTGCTAGGGTCAGCATTGAAGCTGGGTCAACCTTTGGATGGTCGAAAATCGTCGGAAGCGGAGGGAAGTCTATTGGAATCGACCGCTTCGGGGCCAGTGCTCCGGCAGGTAAAATTTACAAGGAGTTTGGCATCACCGCCGAGGCCGTCGTTGCGGCAGCCAAAGAGCTTTGCTAGGTTCTGGTAAGTACACAATGCGGTTACTTGGGTGGCATTTGGGTTCTGGCGCAGAGCTCCCCTGGAAAGCCTGCTGGAGAGATTTATATTTATTCAATGTCTCTTGTGCTATAAACAAAAATAATGACAGAAAATTTTTCCTTCTAGTGCTTGAAGTTTATCAATGAGGCAGAAATGGATCACAAGAGAGCTGTAGTCAATGATCTAGCACTAGTAAAACTCTAGCAGCTGTTCTCTTGAGATTTGTATCTGTGGTTGGATGAAGTCAATGAGGCAAAATTTCCTCCATCCCGTCGAAATGTTACAAACCCTATGTTCATTTAACAGTTGCTATTCAGATCTCTGTATTCATGATTTGCCTCTTATGTTCTGGTATTCTATTCTTGCTTCTGATGGGTGTCTACTATTCTCATTATTCAATAATTCTAGGATAGCAAAGCAAGTAGAGGAGCAAATGATAAACTTTTTTATTTGGAAATTCTGTCTTTTGGGTGGTTGGAAAGTGGTCTAGACTGAGCTCAAAATCTCTTTAGCTAACCTTTACAAGGCACTGAAGAAGGGTAGGCCTATCCTCTTCTCTCGGTGCAGGGCCCACTAATTTTGTTTGGAACTACAGTTTTTGAATGGGGGAGGAGAAGATTGACCTTTTGTTGAATTCGTGGTGGTGGTTGAAGCTACTTCTTTTAGCTATCCTATCCTTGTTGTCTTGTATCACTGGTGGTGACAAAATGAGGACTTTTATATACGGACTGCATTGCTGATGTTGCATTAGAGATTATCGCAATTCACAGGTGATGTAAACCTCGAGCTTAGTTTTTGAAAACTGTCGTTTTTGTCGGTTTGTTTGTGCCACGAGGTATGCTGTCAACGGTTGACCGACCATTCAGAATTAACCATTTCCAAAACTACATTGTAGTCCTTGTAATTGAACGACAGCCGATTACAACCTACAAACCAGTTGTGATTCCACTTTGCTCGCCATCGCAGTTCTTGGTTGTAATCATCCATTGATTGTTACGAGGGCTGTGGCGAGGTTTTGGAAATCGTCAGTTCTGGGTCGTCGATCAACCCTTTCCCCCATTAGCGATTGGAATCGCCAATTATGGTTCGTCACCGCTTCTTGACTCAACATCGACTTGATTGACCTCGATTCGGTTATTGTTAATAGATAAATATTCCTGGGTAATATGCTTGTTTGATGTACTTAATTTAATTGGCTTCTCACAGTCAACACTGGTATTTCTTTGTTGACTATGTCAACAATCAGTATCATATCGTATGTATCGGTCAACATACCATTTACCCCGTCCCTTGAAGACACTCAACAAGTTCTCCTATCAATCAGTGCTCACTAATCTTAGAGCTTCTCAATGGTCTGACTCCATATCACATTCAAAGCCCTGATCGATATGTAGTCAATGTCATCAATTGCGTATCGACTTTAATTCTTTAACATGAAGCTGATATCTTTAGGGTACCGACAGATTTTGATTTTGCTTTTTCTTGTCTTTCGTTGAACGGATCACTGTAATTTCCAAACCCGAAAAATTGAATTGAATTCAATGATTGAAAAGCATCAAGGTACGAACTGTTACACTCGATTCATGAGAACATGCATATGAGCTTTGGTCCCATGTGAAACTAGGATTCATATGATCCAGTGATTCTTGTGTGTTGGCCTCGCTTATCCAAGTTTATAGAATGATTGTTCGAAAAACAGTGGAAGGAGAACTATGTCTACCGAAATCACAACTGACGCATCGTCTCTATTAGGCCATTCAAGAAAAGCAGCAAGGTTAATTACATGGCTCAAGACTCATGATTTAACTTCTTTTCTTTTGTCTTTAGACAAGAATAAAGAATCCATTAATCAAGACTAGTTCCATGAAGTAACATACTGAGAAGGCCAAGGAGAGGTTTCGCCTCCTTGAGAGCACGGTGGTAATGGGAGGTCCCAAGGTGCTTCAGTGCATCATGTTACGCTCTGATGCTCTTCATGTTCGAGTACCGAGGTTCGAAGATGCTCATCTCCGAGCAGTTCCCGGACACAACAAGGTCGCTACTCTCGATCCGTGTCGACTCTGACGCATGTCGTAGAATGGAAGACAATGCTTGGAGACAGAGACCGAGGCCGAGGTCAAGGGAGATGGGAAGCTTCATGTGACAGTGACGAGGTCCAATGGTTCATGGTCAATCATCTTCTCATGGAGCTCACAAGGCCTATCTCGATCACCCCTAGGCCATTGAAACCTAACCAATATACAGATTTACTTGCTACAGTCCTCAAGGAACTTCACCCCAGGAGGGTGCACCTTCAACCACACGGACTTCCGTTCCATGATGGCCGGCGGGTGGAGCTCCGACTTTGGCTTGGCCAACATCTGCAGGCTCTCCGCATTGCATGGCCCCTCCATAAAATTGTGAGGAAGACAATGGAAAAACAGAGGTTTCACAGCGGAGCTCGACTTTGATATAGTTAAATATGCAATCAAGAGGGAGTGAATAAGTTGATAATCGAAACTTGATAGGATTTGTGGAGTTGTTAAAATTAAGATTGATATATGTAAATAAGTAGAGAGAAAATAATTGCATCCAGAATTTATAGGGGTTCAACTTAAACCAAGCCTAAGTCTACTCCCCCAAACTAATAGCCACAAACCTAAGTAGCATTGACACTGACACGCGATATGATACGAGACGACATGCTGACACGTTGTTTCTAAAAAAATAGAAAATTCTCACATGTTGGGACACGTTGGGACACGTTGTATATTATATATATATATATATATATATATATATATATATATATAAATTATCATTTTTATGATTATTTTAATCAAATTAATTTGAATCAAAATCACAAATAATTAAATAATTAAAAAGCCTAGAATGAATTTACACTAAAAACATTCATCGGCCATTTATTAATATAATTCATTATTTCAATTTGACAAATTAAAATTTACTTCAATAATCCATAAAACTTGAAGAAAAAACAAGCGATCCATATTCTGGACTCGCATGTTAGATATGTTGGAAGAGGAGGAAAAAACTTATGAGGTAAATTGTGTATCACGGAAAGTGGGAGTCGGAAGAGAAGATAATATTAGGTTTTTCTTCTTTCTCTAATTATTATTTTTATTATTGTGTTTCATTTTTTTCACATATATGTATTTTGACCTTTCATTTATTAAATTTTTAAAATCCACATCAATATTGGAATCACATGTTGAAAATTTGTATGTCAGAATTCCAACTCAAGTTTCAGAGAGTGTCGAGAAAGTTGACCAAGTGTCGCATTTTTTGACACGTGTTGACCGAGTGTTGGAGAATATCCAAGAGTGTCAGACAAGAATCGAAATGTCTGACACGACACGAAGGCTCTTGGAGAGTGTCGGTGCTTTATAGCCACAAACAGATTGGATTCCACTAGTAATTCTTTGAGATATTATAATGTAGTTTGTTTTGCTTTTACCCAAATCCAAAGTTGGTAGATCACACTAGCAATCCTAAACAGTACTACAACCCTTGTACACTTACTCAAAAGAGATAACAATTAATGAAACACTCAATAAATGAATTTCTGGCTCAATAACAAGAGTATAAGTGTATCAAAGAATAAAGCTTCTCAGTTTCTAATTGTTCTCGCAATTGGTGGATTCTTCAGCAGGCGTTGATCCTTTCATATAGTCTTCAATATCCAAGTAACCATTAAATAATCTTCAAGGGAATCAATTTAGCCATTGAAAATAAATGACAAAATTAGGAGATCCGATTGCTCATACAATCAAATTTTCCTAGCAATAGTGTGGTTTTCATGAATAAGATTATCTATACGTGAATTCTCCTCTATGTATCATTCTCCTAAGTTCTAGGCCTACAACTTGCTGTCAAAATTTCTTGAGAAATAGATTGACAGTCAACAAAATATTGGTCTTCAAATCATAATTTGAAATTATTTGACCTGCACGTTCTTCTCGTCGGATGACATAAGGAGCCACTTCTATTAGCAAAGCGTGGGTCTATCAAAGCTTCCCCCCACTAGTTAACTTGCGCATTGTCTTCCATTTTATCTCCACCAGTATGACCAAGACTATATGAACTATTCACCTTCTCATGGTACCTTTAAGTCCACATGAACTTCCTATCCTCTAACTTGTTCGCCTCCAAGAAGGTCCATCGAGACATCATTAGTCTTTCACTTCATTTTTCATGTTCTATCGGTGGTGATAAATCTTTCCTTACATTTATTCAACTTGAGATAAAGCAACATATATAGTTATTTAATATTGATACATATATATGATTTTGTCAACTTCAAAATATAATAGGAGATTTTCCTAACATACATGACCTCAGCCATGGAGGAGCTCCATGGCCCGATATAGGGCTCTTCCATGGCTAAGCTCAACTTGACAGCCATGGAGCTTAATTGTGACATCCCAAATTTCACCGACCTTCATTAGTGTAATTAGATCATTAGGAACTTAGATTAATTAGATTGGGCCAAAAATTGAACCCGATGGATCGTGAGAAATGTGTGGGCTTGAGAAATAAGTGGGCCACACGAATTGGACTTTAGAAGTCTAATGAAAGATTATGGGCTTGGACTTGGCTTGAAGTGGGCCAAGGTTTGGAATTATTAGATTTGTAGATTTAGTTTAGTGGGCCGGATTGTTATAGATTAAGCCTGTTGGGCCAGAGATGAATATTTAGGCCCGAATGATTTTATTTTATAGATTATAGTTATGATAACTTGATTAATGTTTATAATGCTAATATCAATTTCTAACTTTAGCATTTTTGTGATGAATCCTTTATAGACTAACATTGAATAGTCAATATGTTATGTCACGACTTTGTATAATCATAAAAGGATTGAAATCAAGTAGAAACAAAATGAAATCAATTGAAAAACATTAGAAACTAATGAACCAACTAATGACATGGATTAGAAGCAAATTGAATTTGGGACAACAAACTTAGAGGCCATGACACTTCTCTCTCTTCTCTCTTTGTTTTTCCTCTTCACCCACGGTTTTGATTCCCACGAACCGAGACATGCAAACTCAAGGAACATAATCATTAGAAAATCTCATCATTAGTCTAGCCTAGGGATTAGCTTTGTAGACCTATTTCCCCCTTAAGTTTCGTAACCCTCTCTCTCTCTCTCTCTCTCTCTCTCTCTCTCTCTCTCTCTCTCTCTCTCTCTCTCTCTCTCTCTCTCTCCATATAAAAACCGAGAAACCCATCTTCATCTTCTTCTTTATGTTTTTCTCTCGGTCGAGTAGTGAAACCAGAAGCAAACCAGCGATTTCTTCTTCTTGCATGCGAGATTTTGGTGTTGATCTTGAAGCATCTTTGTGTTGTCTAATAGCTAAACAAGGTAAGGAAAGATATAACTCTAAATTGAAAGTTATTCATTGTTTTGTCAAGAAATCTTGCGGGTCAATCCAAACAGTGAAGGATTTGGTTTGTAGTTGCTGTTTTGTGGTTAATCTAAGCTGAGTAAGTGTTAGATTAAAGTTAGAAGCCATTGCATGTTGTTTTTGAGCCTTACATGTTTCAAAATCCAAGTGTGAGTATGCTGTTTTGTTGAGTGAAGTGAAATGGATGCCGAGTGGATGGATATGGTGTATACTGTGATGAGCGAACTCACGGATGCAACAACACTTCGAGCCGAGTTGTGGATTGATTTTTTGTTAGAGAAAGACATGCCGAAGGTGCCTTAAGTTGCTGTGACTAGGCATTGAAGTATTGTAGAAGAAGTTTATGAAAAGATAAGTGGTTTAGCCGGGTTAGAAGTAAAGAAAATTGTGTACCTATTCTGTTCTAGGTGAAAACGGTTATGGAGTCTTCTGTTCTGTGTTATTTTCTCTATGTATGTTAATGGAAATAAGAAAGAAACCATTCTACATGATAGAACATCTATGAGATCGAGTTATACACGTAGCTATAACCATATGAATATAAAAACATAGAGATAGAAGTGAATTTACTAAAATTAGTATACTGTTTTTGTGAGAAACGGTTTGACCTTTATTGATTATACGCATTTTCTGTATTTACCTAGTTAGAATTTGACTTCGAATTCTTAATGAAAATTGTAGAAAACATCTTAAGGAATGATGTGTCAAAATTTGAGATTAAATGAATAATATTTGGCTAGTGAAACAATTTTCTTTGTAGATAAAGAATCTGGACGTCGATACAGGGTGCTAGTAAAGATTATGGCAATTGTTACTCTTAATAAAGTGAGAATTAGACTTAATTTTCTTCACGGGAATTGTTAGTCTATATCTTAAATATTACATACTAAAATTTGGTAATATTTCGTCAAGAATTGATATACCTTCTGTGTCCGAAACCGAAACTGTACATTTATTTGAGGTTGTGTCTTTTATATTAGGCTCTTGTGATGCACGTAGAACCTAATAAACCTCATAATAGATGTTAGTCATATAAGAGTAAGTCTCACATCTTATTTGAGATATATAAGTGCATATAGTATCATGTGTGTGCAATGAGTGCGGTGCATAGTGCTTGATTATGGGATAAATATCTGTTTGACATGGAATGGGACATGTTGTAATGGGTTTTATCTTATAATTTGGACATGCACGTGTGCTAGGCTCATGAGATTTAGATATGTAGTTAGATACTTTGGAGTCTTTTCTTTTGCATACGATAAATGCATTAATCAAAGGTGTGGTGGTGTGAAACGTGTGCATAAGTGAGTGAATGAACCCATCGGTACAGAGATACCGGTGATGCCCCCGGAAGTTTGGGATGCCCTTGCTGAGTGGTCTTGGATGCCTCGGTAGAGAGATACTGAGATGCCTTGGAGTGAGATGCCCTTGTGTGTGATCAAGAATGCCTCGGTTGTGTGATACTGAGATGCCTCGGAGTGAGATGCCCCTTGCTGAGTGGTCTTAGGAGGACCTCGGTTGAGTGATGCTGGGATGCCTCGGAGTGAGATGCCCATAATAGAAATATTGTGGAAGTCCGGACAAGGTAACTTCCGGAAGTGACTCGATCGGGCCGGTTGAATTCCGGTTAGTGATTAATCGAGAGTGGATCATATGCACACTAAATATAATTCTATTTGGCGAGTGAGTCCATTTATTATTGTTGCATTACATTGATATGAGATTGAGCTTGAGAAAGGTAAGCATAGAAATGGATGCTCATAAGGTGATTATATACATAATGTGTTAATATCCAATTGTTTATACTTGTGATATACTTCCTTTAGCATCCTAAATTGTTTGATGATTCTCTTGTAATCTTGATGGTTGTGGATTGTTTAAGTTAGAGCTTTATCATTCTTTACTGGGCAAAGTTGTTTGCTCATACCTTACAATTTTAGATTGATAGTATGGATGTATTGCCAGTAGCTCAATGCGGGGTGGTAGTGCATCTTGATGTTTCTCTTCATGACGTGTATGATCCCGACATTGACATGGTTTTCTCCAAATATGAGGCGACTTTATGGATGGATGATGGTAGAGCCGACTTGACATCGATGACGTTCGTTGCATGGTTTATCAACCATGAAGGGGAGATATTTGGCCCTTTACCCTTTGGAGCAGGAGAACCTAGAGCGGGGATGGACGGCACCTAGACGCATTTGATCTTGTAGAAGCTGACTGCCTTTTTTTTTTTGTTAGATGTTGGCTTGTGTGGGAACTCGTGGAGTAGATACCCTCACCCTTTATCCCTGGCTTTTGTTACGCCTTACTTTTGTAATGTATATGTTGTATATATAGGCGATGAACATGGAAAGAGTCCAGGTTGATAAATTTTGTAGGCCCTGATGATGATAAGAAGAAATGAAGCTTCTTGTGACCTTGTTTATGTGCATGAATGATTTGGCCAATACTTTGAATTGAAGGTAGAGTGATTGTAGGATAACCTCATAATACAAAATTGAGATTTTAAATAATCCATGTTATACATGCTAACCTTCAATGGTAAACACTATAGGTTATTTGAAGGAGTTTACAAATTAGGCAAGATGATAATGATAAATAATAATTTCGCTTGCGCTTAGTACGTGACGCCTTGGGACGTCACATTAATAGCCATGAGATTAAAACTGTAATGTGTTGTGATTAGCGATATAAACTAGAGGGGGTTGAATAGGTTATGCAACAAAATTGACAAATATTTGAAAAAATAAGTAGAAATGAGTTTGTATGTGTGGAACCAAATTGGATACAAGTAGAAACTTTGTGGGCATTACTTTTATCCAATAAATAAATAAAAGTAACAAAAAATAGAAAAAAAGTTGCATGCAGATTTATAATGGTTCGGCTTGGGATAAGTTTATGTCCAGTCTCTCAGACTTACAGCCACCAACAGGTTGGATTCCACTAGTGATCCTCGAGTAGATACAAGAATAGCCTACTTCTATTTCTACCTAGGGATGATCGGTTTCAGGGTGGGTGGTTCCAAACTTGGAATTAGGAAACTCCCACTAAGAACCGATTTCAAAATTGGAATTGAGAACCGCTTGTTAGTTACGTGGACTCACACGGGCCGGTTTAATTTCCGAGTTGTCTATAGAATGGATTGAAATGCCCCCAACAAATTCATGTAGTTATCTATCCAAAGTGGAGCAGTTCACCTTTTCGTGATCTATTCCACGACCATACTTGATCCCCTTAGATCATCAAAGGCGAGGATTGATCTGGGAAAAATATTTGGATCATAGGAATGTGGCTAGTCAAAAGTCACATATGGTGCTCCTATTAATAACGGCAAAGAAGTAGAACTAAATAGCAAGATTGTCCCTTTGGGATATTTTAATGACAAGACCTATAAGGAACCTGAAAAAAGGGGAAAAAAATTGGAGAAGCCAACAAAAGGAAAGTGACATGGAATGTTGGTAGAAAATATAGTGAAGGTAACTCTCTTTTTTAGAAATCCCAAACCTTCTTATAATGGAGTCTCCGGAGTTTAGCATCTCCTACACCATGCAAAGACTAGAAAGTTAATTAAGCATAGTAAATTCCTTGATATATGCAAACACCAAACATAATTAAGGAGATCAAATAAAAGGCTTAGCCCTTAAAGTTGGAAATCCCTATCTATTTCGGAAGAGGCGTGAGACTCGAGAGCGAGCAACGAGGTCGGAGGGAAAATGTGATTGAAAGTGAGAGTGACAAAAGGAGTGATGAGATTGAAGGTGATCTAGAGCGAGAGTGAGAAAGGGATCAATGAGGCTGGAGGTCGCTGAGAGCGAGAGTGAGAGAGAAAGGCAAGGTTGTGAGATGAGTGAGGCGAGAGACTTAGAAAAACAAAGAGGAAACTAGGGTTTTGATATAAAATGTTAAAACATAATTTTTTTTTAAATGTATATGTGTGTATATATATCAATCTGATCCAGGTGAGCAGTTCCACGCTGACAATTGGGAATTGGGTTGGTACTCATTGTTCCAGTAACTTAGAATTGCAAGTCAAACCGATCTCCATAGAAACCGTTGATTTGGGCCGATCCAATTCTGTTCTAGGTGGTCCAGATATTTTTTGGTTCTTTTACACACCTCTACTTCTACCCGAAGCTTAGTAGATCACACCAACAATCTTAAGCATTGCTACAATATTTGTACCCCTCTCAAAAGAGATTACACTCAATGTAAGTACTCTCTGAAACTCGCTCACAATATGCAACAAAAAATTACGTTTTTTTCTTATTTTATGGTTCTTGAGTATTTACATTGGTTTGTGTTAGATCTTCTCATAGTCTTCAATCTCCAAACTAGTCATTGGATAATCTTTAAGATGATCAATTTAGATGTTGAAGATAAACAATCAAATCATTAGAGAACTAGTCGTTCGTATAATCAAATAGAATTTCTATATAATTTAAGTGACACAATAAAAGCATATAGCTCCCAAGTGAAAGAACTTTAGGAACATCATTTCCGTGAATAGAGCGGCCATATTAGGAAATAATCATTTTTGCCTATTGACTAATAATTTGTTGGATTATTCTTTGAGCAAACTTCTAGATTTCCAATCCTATACTAGCTGTTAAATCTTTTGACCTACAAGTTAAGTCAAAGGAATATCTGGGTCTTTTTTGGGGGTGTGCAGCCAAATTGGATTACTAGAGAGCAGGGCCTATAGGTCCAATAACCAGTTCCCATTTGATCTGGGTAGAGGTTCCGAGTGAATACCCACCTTGGAATTGAACTAGACCGCCTTCTTTTGGAACTGGTTTCGGAATTAGTTTTATAAGCTAAAAATCCAAAATCCTAATTTCTTTTTCTTTTAAATTTTAACCCCAGCACTCTTTCATCCTTTGTCATTCCTCAAAACTCTTTGCTACTTTTTCCTCTTTCCCTAATTTTTTATGGATGAATGGGGGATGAAGTTTTATAATTTACGTTTTATGTTGTGTTTGAACTTCTTATAGTTTATAATTGTATGTGACTACGTACTCATCTTATGAATTGTTGTTTTTGGCTGTTAAGGATTTCTATTTTTCATCTTTTACTTTGAATTGTTTCGTTGCACAAAATCTCATATGATTTTTTTGTAGAAAAATGATCCAAAAAAAGGAACACAAAAATAAAATAGGTTCTCGGATAGACCCTAGAACTAGACCAAAAGAATAGGATGGGTTCCAAAACTAGTTTCAAGCAAACAAAGTAGGTTTTAGGTCAAAAAATGGAGAGCTGGTTATAACAAGGTAGGTTCTAAGTTCCAGCTCTAGAACCTATTTACTCCGGAATCGATCACCCTTAATCTTTTTATTCGCATCATACAAACACGTTATCAAGATGTTATTTGCATGAGTCACTTCTTTGAGCAATTCGTGATTACGTCCAAGCTGCTTGCTTCTAAACAACTTAAAAATTGCCATCTATTAGTCTTCCTTAGTATCTCAGTGATCCAGGACTATATAAACAATTCACCTTGTTTGGTTTCTCCAAGTCTGCATGAACTTTCTTCTTGACTTGTTCACCTCCATGAAGACTCATCCAATTATCATTTGCCTTTCACTTCATACTTCGGATTCCTTTGATATTGGTAAAGGATATCAACTTCACTCTACCTTCAATCTTCTAGTCCATAGTAATGGCTCTACCTCGTCATTCACCTATCAATGGTACCTTCAAGTTTTACCAAACTCCTCATCCTAGACTTGTTTACCTTCTACTCAAGTACCTGCAACTTGCAAACAACTCCATGCCTAGTGCCTTGTTCACCATTGATAGAGAACTCAAAACCTTTAGACATCTTGTTAGCATACAATCTGCATAATGATTTGTATGTCCTTCACCTAGTTATTAAATCATTAAATACATTGATAGCCTTTAATTATATTGTCATTATCTCCCTCCTTTTTTATGTAGAAAAATAATATCTGGCTATATAGATATGCAATCACATTTTCAAAAATATTAAATTTTGTGTGCATGAAACGTAGAAGAAATTAGCTTATTTTGCTAAAAATAAGAGTTCATATAATGGCATAATAAGCATGTAACACAATTTTCAAATTTTAAGATTTTTAATGAATATTAATAGGAAATAATAAATAAATAAGTTGAGCGTAACAATATATGAAAATATAACTAGAGTTCAATATTATGCACAAAAAAATGTGGAAATATGATCTACCAATCAACATACACACACACACACACACACACACACACACACACACACACACACACACACACACACACACACATTTTCTCTTCCATTGTCATAATCAAAAAGTGATAATAATGGAAAAGGATAACATAGAGAATATGCATTTTAGTTCATGTTCACACATTATCACTAGAAAAATATTAGGTATAAAATACAATTTCCATAAATACCATCTTCTACATGCTTAGGTAAACATGAAAGATATTCAATATAACTCAAGTTTTGTAGAATCAAATATATATATATATATATATATATATATATATATATATATATATATATGTATGTATGTATATGTGTGCGTGTGTTTGTGTGCGTGTGTGTGTCAATTAGAAACCTTTGAACCAAGCATTAAAATGGATTAGATATTCAATTCCAAACAAAAAAGGATTCACTTAACCGACTTCATACCTCTTCAGATCAAAAAAAAAAAAAAACCGACTTCATACCTCAAAAATATTATCAAAGTTTGATATGAATTTTGGATTTTGGCAAATGCAAATAAATGAATTAGATAGATATAAAATAGTATTTATAATACCATTTGGATAATATGAATGGAATGTAATGTCATTTGGATTGAAAAACACTCGTTGTAAATTTCAAAGAATAATGAATAATATTTTTAATCTTACTCTAAATATATTTTAGTCTATATAAATGATGCTTTAATTTTTTCTACTAGTATAGATCAACACTTTAAACATATTTTAGTATTCTTAAGCATTATTAAGAAAAATGGCTTAGTAGTTTCTCCTACCAAAATATCACTCTTTCAAACAAGAATTATATTTTTAGGACATTACGGGTCCGTTTGTTTCGCGGAAAACAACTTCCGGAAAAACATTTTCCGGGATTTCCAGTGTTCGGATTGCGGAAAATAGATGGTCAAAGAAAATGTTTTCCTGTCAATGGAAAATCTCCTTGTAAGATAGCGGAAAATAATTTCCTCTTTTGAGAAGAGGAAAACATTTTTCATAAGTTATTTCACCTTGTTTCTTTTCATTTATGCTTTTTTTTTTAAATCGAGTTTTTAATTTTTAATTTTTTTCTTTTCTTTTTTTTCCATTTCACCTTCTTCCTTGGTGGCCAGTCGCTGGCCATGAACCAGCTCAAGCCTCCCTCTCGGCTGACGAGGCAGAGCCCCGCCAACCTGGGGCAGAGCTCGAGTCTCACCAGATCTAGCGAATTGGGTGGGGCTCGGGCCTCGCCTAAGCTCGCCAAAGGTTCACCAAGCTTTGGCAAGCCTCGAGCTTGCCAAAATTGACAACAGAGCTCGAGCTCCCAATCCATGCGAGCCCGAGCTTTGACGCCAAATCCGGCAAGCTCGCGGCTCGCCAGAGCCTGGCGAGCTAGGCGAGGCTTAGGCAAGATCGGTTGAGCCTCGAGCTTGCTAGATCTGGTGAGCGGGTCTTGGTTGGCCGCAAGGCAGTTGGCCATCGTCAGGCATGCGGCGGCGGAGGAAGGAGGAGGAAGAAGGAGGAGGAAGGAGGAAGGAAAAGAAAAAGAAAGAAATAATAAAAATTTAGATTGTTTTAAAATACAAATAATTAAAAATTCATTTTTTAAAAAAATTAAAAAATAAAACTAATTTTTCGGTCAATTTACGAACGGTGGAAAATATTTTCCACTCGAAATTTAGGTTTCAGCCGAACACTGGAAAATAGAGTCATTTTCCTAAAAAATGACTTATAAGAAAATGTTTTCTGGAAACATGATATTTTCTGCGAAACGAATGGACCCTACATTTCTCAAGGAACTATCATCCCAATTGAAAGATCCATCATTTTTGCAAAAAAATTTCCTGATGAAATTAAAGATGAAACCAATTACAAAGAATCCTAGGAAGTCTCAATTATGTTATAGATTTTTTTCCCAAATGTGAATATAGTATATGAACCTTTACATCGAAGATTACAAAAAAACCCTTTACCATGGATATCAACTAACTCTAATATTGTTAAACAAATCAAAACCCATGTTAAAATAATACCTTGCCTCCATTTTGTTGATTTTTTTTTTTGCTTTCAAAATAGTAGAAACAGATGTTTCAAATATAGGTTATGGAGATATCCTAAAACAAGTAAAAAATAATAAAGAACAAATAGTATAATTTGTTTCTAAACATTGGAACCAAACTCAACAAAATTACTCTACTATTAAAAAAGAAATATTAGCCATTGCATTGACAATATCTAAATTCCAAGGTGATCTTTTAAATAAAAAAAATTCTTATTACTTATTTATTGTAAACCGGCAAAAGAAGTATTATAAAAGGATGTATTAAATATTGCTTCAAAATGAATTTTCGCCTAATGGCAAGCCATACTATCTATCTTTGATTTTGATATTGAATTTATTAATAGATAATCAAATTCTTTGTTTGATTTTCTAACAAGAGAATTTTTGTAGGGAAAACAATGTCAAAGTCCAAAAAAGACAAAGACCAAGCAATTGCCAAAATCTCATAATCACAACCCGAATCACTAATAATAGACCAGCTCTAAACTTGGTTAGACATAATGAAAGCTCAACAATCATTTAAAAAGCCAAATAATATCACTTATTTAACAGTCACAATCCTCCAAGTCATACCTCCATAAATGTGGAAATGTGGAAATCCAATTGTCATACCCAATTACGATTAGAAGCCATATTAACCATCAAATTGCCATATATTTTAATTTTCACATACCGTGATTACCAAGAAGCCTGGTGAAATGCTTTTTTCTGCCAAAATAAAGATGATTGTCATACTCAGCTTTTTTATTTCAAAATAGATTTCAACATTGAACAATACCTTTTTGGTTCCAAGAATGGTGGAGTCACTTTGGCCTTGTGATTGAAATATTACCTCTATAGTTTAAAACTAGCCCGAAAATCTTTCACACCCATTTCAAACCAACCAAGCATGAATCAAAATTTTCAAATCTTATCCTTTTTTTCGTTAATTTTTGGGTTTCCTAGGTCATGGCTTGAGAATTTGATTATAATCAGCCCTTTCATCCTTCACATCCCCTGCACTTACTTAGGAGATTCAAAATTAAGTGGTGAGACAATTTTATATTTACAGAAAACCTTTTTGAGGAAGTAGTTCCGAACTAGTTAAATCGAGAAAATCACAAATAAGCTAATCACAAAATTAATGAATTTCTACAACAAAAATCACTAGCTCAAGCCAATTTGGTTGCCATGTAGTCACTAGAAGAATGTCGCTTTGCATTGGTAAAACTCATATTCAAATTTCCAATTACGAAGCCACCTTCTAATTTTCAAAGTTCCTTTGAAGATGATTAATCCCATCACAGTGGCAATACAAATGAAGATGATTGCCATGGGATCAACTTGTCAGATGAGGATGGAGATGAGTAGAGGAAATTACCAAAAGAAATCAAAGTCGAAAAAGACAAAAAAGGTTCTTCAAAGAGCAACATCATTTTCCATTTGAAGAAAGAATTCAAAGATGCTGCTGATGGATTGAAGATGCTCTTGCAGATTCGTCCAAGACCAAAAAAAAAAAAAAAAAAAAAGAAATTTGTCCAAGCTTTGCCTATAAAAGGGAGTGCAGAAGAAGAAGGAGACCATCACTTGCCTTTAGCTCACTTGCGCTCTTGTGCTCTTACCTTCTTGCGTTCTAAAAACCTCCTTTGATCACAGCTATTCACTTTCATCTATCCATCAATTGTATTTACTTGTAATCAATTTCCAAACACTTATAATCACCCCCAATAATTTGTAATCATTTCTTTAAGATATCTCCAATCACTTGTAATCATCTCCGATCACTTATATTGATTATTTGTAAATTTTCTTTTTACTCAATAATATAACCAACCAAGTTTTGGTTGGCATTATCACTTTACATTATTAGCCTTCTTTTACTTTCGTTCTAAGTGGGGTCTCTACTTGCGCACAAAGTACCGCCCTTATAGAATGTCACATTTTCTTTTATAATGCATATTAGTGGGATCTCTACTCAAGTGCGGACTACCACCCCTACATGAGATCACATTGTTAATTACTATTTACGCATATTAGTGAAATCTTTGCTTGAGTGCGGATTACCACTCCTACGTGAGATCACATTGATATTTTAATTACTTTAAGTTATGTTTCATATCATTTTATGATTGAAATCATAATTAGCTTAATCTTCATCTATATTTCATTTCTTCACCTGGTTCGTTTCTTATTTATTATTATTACCACTCTTGAATTATTATACTTTATATTAGATAATTTCAAATTATTAGCAAATTTTTATGATTACATTAGAGATGTAGAACCTATATCATTTTTCCACATAGTAAACAATCCAAACAAACGTAGACATTTGGATTAAATCACTAATTACTTAACAATTTTCTATATATATATATATATATATATATATATATATATATATATATATATATATATATATATGTCACGCACCGATCCTCTGAGCACGTGCCCATCCCTCCTTGGTCGATTAATAGAGATGTCTTAGGATGTATCGCTGACCCATTCATTTTAATATATGCATGCGTAAGCAAATATAAATCCCCAGACAATAAAACAATGGGATAGGAAAGCATGGCCAATTTCTCATAAAATATATTTTTATAAACACACAGGTTTATACATAGAAGCCTACAAAAAGGGATCGGCTTTTAATAAAAGGGAATTATCCTATGACTAACTAGTCGGACAAGTTCGCCGGATCTTCGGGCTTCACTTTTTAAACTTTGGGCTTCGGTCCTCCACAATCATCATCTACGGACCCGAAAATGATTATACAATAACTAGTGAGACAATGTCTTAGCGAATTCTACTCCCTAAGACTCGATTAAGAAGGAAATATGCCATAGGGCTGCCTAAACATAATTAGGCGTCAGAGGACTTACCTTGATCTCAGTTCCTTCCTACAAGTTAGTTCAAATAATAAATACTGACAATCACATCAATCCATCAATTCAACTAACAGGATCGACGCAGCGATCAATCGACTTAGTTGATTACATGTCATCGATGCCATTACATGGTCATCTCAACTATTCATTCTCGACTTTGAATCACCGCCCTACATGCATAATTTATACTTAGTGGAATCATGGCCCCACTTGGCAATTTTAGACTTAGTGGAATCACGGCCTCACCTGACAAATTTTCTAGACTTGGTGGTAATCACAGCCCCACCTGGCAATTTTCTAGACTTAGTGGTATCATGGCCCCACTTGGCAAATTTCTTATATTTGGTGAGATTTAGTTGTATCACGGCCCCACTTGGCAATTCTTAGATTTATACCCACATTATCCAATTTTTGAGATAAATTCTCATAATCACCAATTTCACTCAATTATTACAATCCAGCGCTCAATTAAATAAATAGAAAGCACCACTAAACTCAATATAAAATTCCAATCATCGGCCATTCCGGTTGAATTTCCGGAAAATAAATAACTAATTAAATAATTACGAAAATATTAAATAAATGCTAATAAAACCATTTTAGGCCTGTAATGCCTAATTGGACGCCGAAACGGACCCAGAAAAATTCCAAGGTTCGTTAAATAATTAATATAATGTGTCTACTTGTTAAGTACACTAACTAACCACCTAACATGCATCGGCAGATAATTAAATTAATCTAATCTAATCTAATCTAACCTATCCACCTAAACATGCTTAATTTAATCTAATCAACCCATAAGCATAATTAACCAACTAAGCAGGGTTAGCGAGTTCAACTCACTTGATTAAAAGCGGAGATCGGATCACCGCAATGGCGGCGCGACGGCGGCTGAACTTGGGCTCACGACGACACTGACGGGCTTGGACCGAGCCTTAAACTAGCCCAACAAATCTCAGCCCAAGCTGAGATTAGTTGTTGAATTGCCAGCGGGCTGACTTCACGGGCTTCAAATGGCGTGGGCTTGAGATTTGCTGAATTGAGCTCGGAAATGGATTGGAGAAAATGCGCGAGTTGCTGAAGTTGATGGGCTTCGCTGGAGTGGGCTGGAATTTAAGTGGGTTGTTGCTGAGCTGATCCACCAACGAGCTGGGCTGAGCGAGGATGGACTGAGTACGAGCCAAACTGCTGGACCGAGCAAAGAAGAAGTTGCTAGGCCATTGATGCAGATGAAGACAGCTGCTTCGTGGGAAATCTTCGGGCTTCGCTGGCGTGCGGCTTCGGTTGACTTGGGGGAAGCAGCAAGGTGGCAAGAGGGAGATGGGATGAAGGCTTGGTGGATGGTGGCCGATAATTGGAGGTGCTGGGCTATAGTTTGGTCGATTGTGGATGACGGTGGCATCGATCCAAAGGGGGAGCAGCGGTCTTAGAAGCTGAAGATGTTATAATTATGGTTAATGGATCAACTAAAGCCAACAAATTAAGATACGTCTTTTCTATTCATGTATCTATTGAATTCTTAAATTTCTTAAATTTTTCTGTGCACGTATCTATTAAATTCATGAATTTTCTAGATTCATGTATCTTTTAGTTCATGTATTTATTGAGTTCACGAATCTTTTGAATTCACGTGTCGTGGGATTCATGAATTTCTTGGATTCACGAATCTCTTGGTTTCACGTATCTCTTAATTCATGAATTTCATGGATATATGCGTCTATTTAATTCATGTATCTCTTCTGTACATGAACTAAAAACCTCTATAAATAAATGGGAGCATAGAGCTTCAAAAGAGTTTTTTTGGGTTTTTGGTTATCCTAATTCGATTCCAAAAGAGCTTTGATATCATTTTCTACTCTTCTGATTTTTCTGGGTGTGCTGGTTTAATTAAACAGTTCGATTGAGCCCTCTTTGCATAGTGTTAATCCAAACAAGTTTGAGGTGTTGTATCTTGGGAGGCACATTTCGTGAATCTGTGGAGCACTATTGGCAGGAACTAATCGCCTTAAGGAGATTCGGCTATCTGTACCTCACCTCCAATTTTATGTTATTTTTCCAATGATATCTTATTTTATTCTTCTCCAAGATTTGCAAGGGTGCGCATGAGAAAATTTCTGGCCAAAAATTGATTTTTCAATTTCTATTTCAGAAATTGAGAAGTTAAAAATTTTAGCTTCTGATTTCCAAATCTATTTCTGGAATAAAAATTTGTTCCGGAAATAGAAAGTCAAATTGCGTTACCAAACGAATTTCTGTTCTAAACCTGTTCCGGGGAACAGAGAAACAGAGAAATAGAGAAGTAGGAATTTTATCACGCGCGTCCTAAGTTTACATAAAAATAAGGATATTATATAGTTTTTATCATCTTCTTTACATTGATATTTTGATTACAATAAACAGTTTATCTTCTCTGAAATAATTTCCAACAGAAGCTTGACCGTGAGCTGGCGTGAGAGACATCGTGAGGATCGGTGGTGGACGGAAGTGCAGGGGCATGAGGCAGAGAAAGAGATGGGGGTCGGTGGAGTTGCTTTGCTGGTGTTGAAGAGTTCGGTGGAGTAGCAGAACCGGTAGAAGCTACTGTTGACTCGGCGTGCGAAGGGAGAGAGAGACGGAGATGTGCTGGCGAAGACGTAGGGAAAAATGAAAGCAGATGCTTGTCAAGAGAGAGAGAGAGAACTGCAGTCGTTGACGCAAATGAAGGAGAAACCAGAATAGACAGGGGCGGTGAACGAGGAGAAGACAACGACAGGAGGGGCAGCTGGAATTTGCTTGCTCAAAGGGACTGGAACAAGAGCAAAAGTCCACAAATATTATCCCTTCCCTTTATACCTTTGTCCCCTATTTCTTTCTAGAAATAAAATCCCTCAATAATCCAATTTGAAGCCTAAAGTTGCTGTCCTATGCCAAATTTCGAATTTCACTAAGCTTGGACTTCAATTTCTTCGCAATTTTCTCCAAATCAAGCTCTGATTTTGCTGAAGGAAAATCTCGAACAATTTTCTGTAAGTCCATGACACTCAAAGGATCGGCTTGGAAGTCCAAATTTCCTTTGATTTGACCCATCCAAATTTCCGTTAATTTTCGCAACGTCTGAAACGATTTTCTGTAAAAATCTCAGAATCTCCAAAATCGACGTTCCTAGAATAGATCGTGACATGACAGAACTTTGAATTTTTGAAATCAGGTTTAAATCCGCAGTTAATTTCCATCTGATGCGATTTTAGCGTGACTTAGTCTACTGGATAACTTTTAGGAATTTTTAGTGTAATTGACCCGTGATCGATTTATCTCGAGTCACAATATTCATCTTCGACACATTGGCGACCTTTGGTTGTCGTGAAAATCTCAAGGTTTCAAATACAGGCATCGGGTATCAAAACGATAGAAAAATCGGTCTAGTGCCGGTCAATGAGTATTTTGAAATCATGTGGAATCACCCACACTTTGATCACATATCTTAGTCGAATTGGCCTATCTTTGGTCTCTAATCAATTTTGACATTGCCGTAATGACCCTTGCAGATCAACACGGTCGAGCAGTCGATCGCTGGTTGAATTCTCAAGCCTATTGCGTTAAAATCTCTTAACGGTTTCCCTAGATAGTCTAGTTATCTCATGAGTGATCAGCTTAGAGAATAACACTATAGGTGCATCAATGAAAGGTCCGATTTATTTAATCAAAAACAAAATATGAAAATTCAGGCTATCACAATATATATATATATATATATATATATATATATATATATATATATATATATATATCAAGGAGCATGAATGCATTTTATAAATTTCACTATCTTTTTGTCATAATAAAATGATAATATAAGTAAGAAAAAGGAAATGATGAAAAATCTCCCTATTTATTAATGATTAAAAATAGGGAAAATAGAAATTGGCCTAGCCAGATTATGTAGAACTTAGCAAGTTACATTTACCTAATCTTCCATCGTTAAAATAGTAATTAAGATTGGATAGAAATTAATTCAACTTTGTCAAGATTTTTATACACTTGACTTATGCTCCCCCTCAATTTATTGCTTCTTTATGATGATTTGCTCCCCTTCTTTTCCATTTTTCCACTTTTTCCTCTTCACCTTTTGGTTTTTCTCCTCCAGTCATTATGATAGTTTTTGTGATTTTTTTTTTGTGGCAGCAACATCCTCATCTTTCGTTTGCATTTTGAAATTCAAAAAAGAAATTTGTATTCTTAAATTGAGCTTGTTTTGAATTCAATCTACAAAACTCAACAAATTATAATAATTTGTGATTTGGATGCGTGGAGGAGACTTTCTTGTTCTTTTTTTTTTTTTTTTTTTTTTTTTTTTTTTTTTTGGTGAAGGAGACTTTCTTGTTCTTAGTGCATAGTCCTTTTCCAATTTTCGAATCAAACTTTTCAAACTTTATATAAAGAAATTCTTCTTTTAGTTGCCAATTTCTTGTAGAAGAGATAATGATCTATGCAAAATGAGGAGTATATGAAATCCAAACCTTCTTTTGATTTGCGAAACAAAGTGAAAAAGGTTAGACATTCAAATTAAATGTCCTTTATTAAGGTTCTTTCTTTGCACGTTGTGTTAGCGCGACCAAGGCTATGCCTTTATCAATACATAACTCCAACGTATAATAACCCTCCGACGGTTGCCCAAGTCATTTCCATGGTTTTTCACTTTAGAGGGCACGGGACTTGGCTTATTCTTCATACTCCAATTCAATTCCAAGTCTTCATCTGGCAAAGCTTCGAGGCCTCATTTGATTCACCACTGGATTGGATTCCTAAGGAATTAGAACCCTAAGATGAGAATATTTCATATTGTGATAAAGACTTCATCTTGATAAAAAAGAGAGAGAGTAGGAATACGATTCTCATTCCTTGAGTAATCCGATTGGAAGTTTGAACCAAGTGATGCCCAACGAGTGGAAACTAGTCCATTTATTCTATAAATATTTCGTGTATGGACAAATATGCAGAATTAATAATTTTATTTTATCTCTCACACGTTTCCATATTAAAATTTGAATCTTTTAATCCTACAACAGATCTTAAAATATCATTTTCTTTTGATATATGTTTAGACAACTTCTTTATAATAATAATTTTGTCGGCAGTCTGTTTCTATCAATTACATTTAAGGGATCTTAATACTTTCCCCAAAATATCTCCAATTGTTTATTTATATTTATATGATCCTATCATACTTTCAACATTTAAATTTATGACAACCTTCTTAAACTTTCAAATCTTAAAATCTTTCTCTTTCACATATATTTGTATTAATTTTTTTGTATCGTTTATGCCATCAACCGTTTCTTTCCTTAAAAGAGGTAAGGGTGCGTTTGGAAAGACTTTTGGGGAAAGTTTTTAGGAAAATGCAAAGATCTTTGAGTTAAATGTGTTTTCCAAAATACAAACTGTGTTTGGTAAATTATAATTTAAAAGCCCTTTGTGAAGTACCTTTGAGCAAAATGGCGTTTGGGGGACAAAGGACTTTTGTAAAAAAAAAAAAAATTATCAAAAGAAAAATAAAAAAATAAAAAAATAAAAAAATGAAAACCAAAGCAAAGGCAGGCGGCATTACGCGGCTGGCGGCGACCCCCGGCAACCTCCGGCGACCTCTGGCGACCCCGGATCTGGGCCGGCGACCCACCGCACCGTAGAGGTCGCCGGCGACCCATCTGGTCGCGCGTGAAGGTTGCGGCCGGCGTGGTCGCGACCAGATCTGCGACCAGATGGGTCGCGCGAAGGTCGCGACCTCCGCGGAGGTCGTCTGAAGCACGGCCGGCGACACAGATCTGCGTCGTGACCTCCGCGAAGGTCGCCTGAAGGTCGCGGCCGGCAACCCATCTAGTCGCAGCGCGAAGGTCGCGGCCGGTGACCAGATCTGCGACCAAATGGGTCGTGGTCGCGACCTTCGCGGCGACCTCTCGAGCGGGGTCACGCGATCCTTGCCGAAGGGTCGCCGACGCGGGTGGTGCTGGTGCGGTCGAGGGTTGGCGTCGCAGTGGTCGGCGGCTCGGGTGCCGGTGCGGGTGGTGCTGGCGCGGTCGAGGGCTGCCGGCATAGTGGCTGGCGCGAGCAAGGTCTCCGCGAAGAAGATGAACAGTACCCAAGAAGAAGAAGACGATGAGAGGGCAAAACCGGAAAAACGAAGAATCAACAAGGATAATTTGGGAAGAAAAATTTTTTTTGGCCCCTCACCCTCAGCATTTTTGGCATGCTGAAAGCCCAAGGCAGCCTCCCACCTGCCTTGGGCTTTCAGCCTTCACAAGGCTGACATTTTGCAAAGGGGCCTTGAAAATTCTTTGCCAAACACCCCATACTTGGCTCAAACATCCTTGGGGCTTCAAAGTAGCCTTGAGAAGCTACTCCCAAACGCGGCCTAAGTGCTGTAGGAGGTCTAAAAGTGATCACGAAAATATAATTGCATAGAGGGTACTGAAAGTTTTAAAGCTATGGTGGTTGATGGTGGTGGTGAGGTCAACCGGTGGCAGTGGTGATGCGAATGCGGGAGTGGCGAAGGCGGGGTTGCCGAGTCTTCTAGTGGTGGTTTTAGCTTTTTAGCTTTTTAGCTTTTTAGCTTTTTATTTTTTTAGTTGTTATTCCTTTTTTCTATTTTCTTTTTGCATTTTCAAGTTTTTTTTTTTTTTTACTAATGTGTTGCTTGGTGAACTATTTGAAAATTTAGTACTCGATTGTACTATTGCAATATATTTTAGAACTTTTAGTGCAATTGTATAAGGTGGTTCCATGTAATTTTCAAATGTTAAACTTATGCATGCATGTACGCATCACTAATCGCATTTTTAGTGCCTAAAATTAAAAGAGATTATTTGGGATAAGAACAAGAAGAGTACCATAAATTTTGTATGGCACTTATTTAAGGGTCATAAATTTTTTTTGCTCATTGAAATACCACAAATTTCAAAAAAATCAATCACTTAAGTGTTTTTGGTGATTTGCCTTTCTAAAAAGTCCAACTAGACACCAATTATCTTATGTGATGTTATCGGTACTAATATGAACAATTTTTTTAATTTTTTTGAATTTTTTGTTTCTTATTTTTTGCTTTTTCATTTTCAGCGCCATCAAGGATCATTGTGCAACCCTCACTAGTTGCAAATGTCTTGCCCAAACTAGGTGAGGACCACCTTGCCCTTAGCCAAAGTGCAAAAGCTCTTGTCGAATTTAGGCAGTTGCACTCGATTGTGAAGGCCTATGGCCGTGGTAACCTCATCAGTTGCGGGTGAGGGTGTGAAGCCCATCGACAGTTGTGGGCAAGCCCACCTTCTTCAGGGTCTTCATGGCCACGCCAATTGAAAGTGAGACGACCCTTGCCCAGTCTAAGCAAGGCCTTTGCAATCAATAAGGGTTGTCGGTGATTCTTGCTAGCACAAGAAAATAAAAAAAAATATATAAGAAAAAAATAAATAATGAAAATTCTAATAGATAAATAAATAATAAAAATATAAAAATCCAAAAAATTTTAGACAAATGGGTATCAAAATGAAATATTAATTATAAAAATCCATGTAGAATGAATGATTTACTAAAAATCACACTCAAATGATCGATTTTATTTGGACGTGATATTTTGATAAAAAGAAGTTATCATATTCAAATGTATGTGTTATGAAAATCACGACATTTCTACCGATGTTATTGAGATTATCCTTATTTTAGAGAAATCGCCCCTCTTCTTCATTGTCTAAAAAGATTCCAATGAGAACTCCCCTTTTTTCTTCGGAAAACATCCATGTAATAATAATAAAAAATTCATAAATTTTAAAGTTTTTACAGAACCCCCCGTTTCTCGAGCGTTCGAACGAAGGAGAAGCCACGGAAGAATCCCCAACGAACCAAAGGCAAGACAGGAGGGAGAGAGGCTCTAGAAAATGTCACAGCTCCACTTCTCCTTCCCTCTCCCTCTGAACCGCCCTCCCCTCCGCCACCTCCGCCGCCGGCCCGCCATGTCCTTCTCCTCCTCCTCCTCCTCCTCCTCGTCTTCTCCGTCACCTTCGCCTTCGACCTCGACGGCGGCCGACCCCAAGGCCGACCCTCGGAGCCTCCCGCAGGTCCTCACGTACCACGACCAGACCAAGCACTCCTTCTCCAACTACGCCCGCGGCCCCCGCGGCCTCGACTGGGCGAACCAGCCCAACCCGTTCCGCCGCTACGCCTCCGCCCCTCTCCTCCCCCTCCTCCACCTCCCCGCCGGCGACCGGGCCCAGGGCCAGCCGTCGAGCCTCGTCGACGCCCCCGCCCCCGTCCCTCCCCCTCCTTCGTACTCCTCCTTGTTCCGTTCGCTCCCTCCTCCGCAGCCCGTCTCCAAGTCCGCCGTATCGCAGCTGTTCTACGACTCGCTCGCCCTGTCCGCCTGGAAGACTGCGGGATCCTCCACCTGGTCGCTCCGGGTTAACCCCAGCAGCGGCAATTTGCACCCGACCGAGGCTTACTTGATCGCCCCGGGCGTCGAGTCGCTGTCTGGTTCGGGTTTCGTCGCGCATTACGCGCCCAAGGAGCATTCCCTGGAGGTAAGAGCCGAATTGCCATCTGGGTTCTTGCCCAAGTTCTTTCCCGCGAATTCTTTCCTCGTCGGCCTGAGTTCCATCTTTTGGCGAGAGGCTTGGAAGTATGGAGAGCGAGCCTTTAGGTACTGTAATCATGACGTGGGTCATGCAGTTGCCGCGGTTGCGATGGCGGCCGCAGGGCTTGGGTGGGACGTGAAGCTTCTCGATGGGTTGAGTCATGAGGATTTGAAGAGGCTGATGGGACTTCATATTTTCCCCGAATTTGAGATCCCGCCTAGGCCTGTTAAGGGGAAGATGGTAGACATTGAATTTGAGCATCCAGATTGTGTATTGGTTGTTTTTCCTAGGGGAATTGGTGAATTCAATGTGAATTATAGGGAATTGAGCTCAGCTTTGTCAGAGTTTCCGGGATTGGAATGGAAGGGGAAACCTAATGTGCTTAGCAAGGAGCATGTTTGTTGGGATATTATACATAGAACAGCTGAGGCTGCGAAGAAGCCCTTGACAGCGGGAGATAGATTTTCCATTGATCCATTTTGTGAGAGTGAGAGTCATAGCGAAAATTCGTACAAGGGATTTAGTATTAGGGAAGTTGTAAGGAAGCGTAGAAGTGCAGTGGACATGGATGGAGTGACTGCAATTGATAGAGCTACATTTTATCAGATACTGTTGCATTGTGTTCCTTCGGGTTCTGGGAATGGAGGAAAGCAGAAGAAACAGCTGGCATTGCCATATCGAGTTCTTTCATGGGATGCCGAGGTGCATGCTGCCTTGTTTGTTCACAGAGTGACTGGGTTGCCAAAGGGTTTGTATTTCTTGGTGAGGAACGAAGATCATTTTGAGAAGCTCAAGAAAGCTACAAGGCCTGACTTTGAGTGGCTGAAGCCAGAGGGATGCCCTTCTAGTCTTCCTTTGTATCGACTTGCTAGAGGTGACTGTCAGCAGCTAGCAAAGCAACTATCATGTCATCAGGCAAGTCAATCTTCCTAATATTTTGCTAGCAATGAGTTTGAGCTATGTGATCAATGTTTGGCTCTCGAAGATCATAGGCAAAAAATATTATAACATGGTAGATGCTAAGACTGGAGGAAGCTGATGCAGCTGAACTTTGGATTATTTTCCTTTTCCTGTTGGCCCAAACAATATATGGGAAGGACTTTCTTTTGCAAAGAATTCAAAGCAAAGAATAGTTTGACAAACTTGTTTGTCAGTAATATCAAACATCATGTGCTCAGAGAAGTTCATTTCTCACCTCTCCGAAGCACCGTGTTTTTTCTTATGATGTTCCTTAATTCAATGTGATTTAGTTAATCATCAAATGGCTTTTTGTTATTCTGCTGAATCCAGTATTTGAATGGCCCTTTTGGTTGTTTCCTGTGCAAGATATTTTGTGAACAGCATCTTTCAATCACTTGTTCCAATAAATTGGCATGTAGGATATTGCTGGTGATGGCTGCTTCAGTCTTGGAATGGTGGCTCATTTTCAGCCTGTGTTGAGTGACAAGGGTCGTTGGATGTATCCTCGGCTGTTTTGGGAAACTGGAGTGCTTGGCCAGATTTTGTATCTGGAAGCACATGCAGTTGGCATATCTGCAACTGGAATTGGCTGCTTCTTCGATGATCCAGGTAAGCTATGCACCCCAACCTGCGTGTTATATTATAATGATAGTATTTGTGCTTCCAGCGTTTCTTGGTTCCCAAATCAAAGAATGTGATTTTGTAGACTGAGTTGCTATCATAATCCTCAACTAGAGTATCTGGAAAATACTTTTGAAGGATTATCAGTATGATCAGATTGAGGCCAGACTTATAAGACATGTCTTACTTACTATTACACTATAGTTATGCCTGTGCTTCATCGTAGAGAACAGATTATAGTGATGGGATGTTGCTGGCAATGTTTTTAATAGCTGTTAAAGGAGGAGGAGCTTGTTTGGGGTTGCTCATTCCCTGCCCATGTTCTTCTGTAGCTGGGCATCTAGATTATTTACTATTTAGGAAGAAATAAAAGAGGAGAGAACTAAATGCAAAAGTAAACAGCTAGTATATAATGAGGTGCTTCTGAATTGTGTTTATTGAAGGTTCAATGGAACATATTTTAAAAAACAGGAATTGAGGATACAAACCTCTAATCATTTGCCAACCTGCTGAACATAGAATATCTTAGCCACTGAAATGAGCCCTAAAGTTTTGTTTCCTGATGAGTAGTTACAACTCATATAGAAAGTTGCACTTGCTATGCTCTGATTATTTGGCTGAGATTTTGGCACCTGCCAACGATGGTTATCTTAATGCAGTTTCTTGCCTGATCCTAGTCAGAGAGAAGGTAGTGTAGGCAATTCTTTCATCTTCTACTGATAACCACTCAGAATATGTATTGTTTTTCTATGATCCATCATCACTTGTTAGTGAAGTACTAGGCAGGGTAAATATTTTGAGTAACTAATGTGGAAAGTAATTTTTGCCTTTTTGTTGAATTTTAAGAAAGACTACCTTTTTCATTTTTTTTTTTTTTTTTTTTTTTTTTTTGGGGGGGGGGTGCTACTGCAACAACCCAATGAATAAGAATAGTAACCCTGAAAGATTTTAGGCATATTTTATGCATGGCACAGCTGATATCTTTGGGTCAAATCCCCCAAAAATATCATGTACACTCAACGGACAAAAAGGGCCTGATGTTTAAATGTCCCAAAAAAAAAAAAAAAACAGAAGAAAAAAGCAAGAAATTTCTTTTGGTGGATGAAAAATGGCGCTGTCATATTTTCTTTCAAACGATCTGATGTGGTTAATGACGCTGAGGTGGCGCGATGACGTGACACTTTCTTTTGAAAAATTTAAAATTAGTGATCTTAAAATCAAAAGAAAATGATTTTCATTAAGAAAAAAAAAGGAAAAAATTGGAGTAGATCTCATAAACAAATTGGGCTTTGCTCTCGGAGATGTATGGTGGCCTCCATGAGTGTCACCATCACGATTGTGCATGACTGTGGCCGACCTTGATCTAGATCAGATTGGAGGGGTGACCATCACCGATCTGCAAACCTCGGATTTGAGGTCGGCAACAGTTGCAATGGGGGTGCATGCAGAGGCTGCCATGCATCTCTGAGAACAAAGCCCAATCTGTTTATGCGGTCTGCTTAGCTTTTTCCTTTATATCGTAATAAACATCATTTTCTCTTGATTTTAAACTTGCCGTGTTTATCTTTTTAACGACAAAAAGTGTCACGTCATCATGCCACCCCAGTGTCGTTGGTCACATTAGGTGCCACGTACTATCGTGTGGATGGAAATATATGATGGTGACCATTTTTGTCCCCGATGTGAAAGTTTATGCCTTTTTTTTTTTTTTTTTTTTTTTTTTTTTTTTTGGGGGGGGGGGGGGGGGAGGGATTTGGCCGATGTCTTTGCACGCCAAGAATCTTCTACAAATAAAATGTAGAAGATATAGCATGATAAAACTGGTGATGTAGGAGTATCACCCAAAGTTTATACATTGTCTGTGGGAGATGCGGTTTAGATAACAGACAGGCACGTACAGTGGAACACCATGGGCATCTGATCATGTCTATGTTGCTTCGCTAATCCTCTATCGGAGCCTTGTATTTAAATTTCTTTTATTGCTTAAAAGAAAAGAGGGAGGCTGCTTCAGTTAGGTCACGTGTAATATTTTGGAACAAATTCTAATTGCACATTCTTCTTCTGGGTAATAGCCCAATATGGTACAACTAGAAACAGTGCATCTCATAGGGCCGTTATGAGTGGGCTAACGAGCCACAGAAGATTTATCTCATTGGAGTGTAGGAAATTTTTTTAACTCTTCTTGTACTTGGGTGTTTTGACTTGGGATCAAATTTATCAGTCTGCTTTTAATAAGATCCTATCAGGTTCAAAACCTTGTTTGGACAGAGAGTGAACCCCAGATATTTTCATAGGCAAGAGTTTCAAAAGATGGACCGTTGCTGCATTGGGGCACAAAATAAGATGGGGCCTGTCTCCCACAATCTATCTGTAACCAAAACTGTATGCGGGGATAAATTGATGCCAGACATCAATTGAAACAGTTTGTTTTGGATGATATATGGAACTTTATTCATTGTTTTATTGAATTGTGGATGAACAATTATGAGCCTCCCCCCTACCAATATTTTCAGAGTCAAATTATTTGTTTTCTTTTCATCGAACCTATGTTTTTTCTGGCATCTTAGCTATGCCAATCGGGTAACAATGTATTTGCAACCGTCTCTGCAGTGCACGAACTTCTTGGTCTTAGAGGGTCGGCCTTCCAAAGTTTGTACCATTTCACAGTGGGAGGCCCAGTTCTTGACAAGAGAATAATGAGCTTACCAGCTTACCCTGGACCCAAGATTGATGCATAATTGTGTCTCCGTGAACTCTTAACAAGATTCCAAGGATCCACCTGGACGAGTTTTATTGATGTCCAAGGTATTTGCAAATTGTTTTCGTTTGTAATTACCATATTCTAGACTAGGCTTACACTGAGTCCTTTCATGTACATAGGCATCTCCATGAGCACAGTTATTTGTATGTAATTGGATTAGCTAAGAGACAGCTATTAAATCCAGCTAAAGGGGAATTAAAGACATTGATGGAAAGATACATAGTCAGAGGTACATAGTCATTGTCATATTTTATGTGCAGCTACTCATCTGTTGCTGTTGCCGTGACCTGGTTTCTCAGGCTACTTGCTAACTTTCATATCAAAGCCTCTTGTTTCTCATGTAAGTCCAGTTGTCCCAAAAGCCACCAAGGATGATTTGTGGAGTCTACTGGTGGAGTCTCTGTTTCCTCTTAATCTATTATAGATAGATCTCAGCTTCTTAAGCTCTTCGCATGTTCTTCGGTCTGAGGGACTTATGTAATCCCTGACCTTTCCCTCCCCTGTGGTGGCTCACGTGAACCAAAGTTGACTTCACACAGATGTAACCCTTTTTTCAATCCCCTGTCCCTATTTTCACTTTTATTATTGATTTGGGTTTCCTCTAATAGTTTAATGAGGGGAGGAAGAAAAGGCAGACTTTGAACTTACTGTTCATTTCTGTGATCCAGTGGATTACAGAACCTGAAGAGGAGAAACAGCATATATACTAAAGAACGCTCAAAGCTGGCACGGGCGGCAACTTCATGCCCCTGGCAACAGAACCGTACCCGTGGCTCTCCGAAACATTGCCGATCAAGAGAATTGGAAAAATATATAAATATAAAAGAAAGAAAGGAATAAACCTCGAAGCCATGGTTGCGTAACTTGCTGGATGCTTTCGTGAGCCCTTGCGTGGAAACGAACTTGGACTCTGGAATTGTAATGGTCTTTTACAATCTTATTAAGGATTGAGAAATTTTTATTCTAGGGTCGTCGGGTCGCCTTGAATTGTATCTGGTAAGAGCAAGAGTTGCGTTAAAGCTTGTTTGGTGTTGCTGCATGAGTCTGCTGATTCCTAGAATAGGGCTCAAACACAATAAACCTGTTGGACCGGAACATGTCACACGTGATAACGCTGGATTCAACATCCTATGAGGCCGTGGTCGATTTATTTACTATAAACTATAACATCTGTCTTATTTGTATATTATTACACACTGTAATGGGGATCTGTCCGTGAGCCTTTTGCTGTATACGGCCATGTGATTTTTGCTAAGATCCAGATCTGATGATTCTGGAGGTAGGGATCGCTGTCTCCTTTGGAGAATTATTTATTGCGTAAATCTGCGGAATATACTCAGGAGTTCATTGTGGGACCAAAAGAGAGCCATCTCATTAAACTAAATAAACTGAAAAGAAAGAATTTAACCCTTTGTCCCGTAACTAAAGGAGCCATGTAATATCATGTCATATGCACTCATGAAGTACATGATAATTGAGATTATTGGTATTGCTTAGATTAAGTCTACTAGATCAAGCCAGTTGTATTTCAAGAATATACGGGACACGCACACGATCTTGTTTAAGAAAAAACACAAATTTCCATATGTTTTGCAGTAGTGTTATCAGGTCTATTTGTGATAGGATCCTTAATGTTCATTTGAGACATGTTCCATGTGTGTAGTCAAACAAGCAGGAACAACTCTAGAAGCCCATTGGGGAGAAAAAACCATCATGAATACAAGACAGTTGTCATTCGTCACATCTTTCACGAAATTTCTGGGTGGCGGGCGTGGCTCAAGGTTGGAAAGATCTTATGATTTGGATATCAATATGGGATCTAACTCATTCAAACCAAGTACACGATTACTTAATTTACCCCTTTTACCCTCACGTTACACATTGAGTGTAAATTACAAACTCTCCCGATAAACCTATCTCAAATTTTAGTACATCTCACTCAAAAACATCAAATGAGGGAGGTATCTCAACTTGCAGACAAACCTTCTTTGTATATTCAAATCCCCTTCAATAATTGTGTGCAGGATTACATTATTTCGTGCCTAATGTTGGCCAGTGCAAATCCGGAAGCCACGTCCCAATCCGGTGGGACAAAGCAACCGCATGCATCGCCGGGGCCCCCTCCTCCATCACCACCGTCCATCTTCCATCCGACGGCCGAGGATGTTCCTCTCTCAATATTCTAATCAAAGTCAACATTCCTGGATCGTATCTGGAAAGTTATTCGGTTCCTTGATCCGATTCGTTAGGCAACATGGAGAAGAAAAAGCAAGCTCATCGGGCGGTCGCTGTTGTTTGATATGGTCAAAGGTGAATTCGAATACCTATGAAGCGTAAGATCCCTGGAAAGTTGACCAAACATAACTGCACGTGGTCTTTGCCCTGAAAAATAATGATAATTCGGCTCAAAACCCGCTCAACTTTGACGCCTTTGAGTAGTAGCCCCCGAACTTTAAGAAATAATAGACTATCCCCCGGATGCTTCGAGAAGTTCTAAATTACCCCTCAAACTTCGATCTTTGTTGCGACCCTTAGTTTTTCCGTCTTTGTAGCCTTTAAGTGTTACCTGCAATGAATTGACTCTCATTTTATGTATCAAAATAGTCTCTATTACATGATTAACAAAGCCAAGAAAGTAGAGAGCGGTGCGTGGTGTATGAATTTAAGGAAATCTAATAGAGGTCGTTTTGATCGAGAAAAATGAATTAGTCCGTCTTTAGTTAACCTCTTGACGGCTATACATACGGAAAAACTAGTAATCCGCATCAATAATAAGAATCTAGAGCATAATTAATGCGACTTTTCAGAGCATAAGGGTTGATACGCAAAGGTGCCAAAGTTCAGGGCTTAATGTGCAGCTTTTCAAAAATTTTGGGGATTATTGTCCATCTTTGCTAAAGTAGGGGGAGTTTTAAGCAATTATCCCCCCCTAAATCTCTCGCGATGATTTTTATATATTGAATCTATTCCATGTGAGGTTGAGTGTGGGGAAACAAGAGAGCAACTAGCATCCAGCTATCTGAATTTTTGCAGTGCAGTGAAGTATGGGATTTCTTTGCGAGATTCCCACTTCATGCTGGAATTTAAAAAATTGCATCTAGGGTTGGACCGACGTGGTCTCTATTGAATAGTGATTGACCAAAGATATTTACAACATAGGATATACATATTAACACTCAATGGAAAGCAGAAATTTCCGAAAATGCTATTGTCTTTTCTATCAAAGAAAATAAAATAATTGTAATGTCGAGCGTTCTTTAATTGAACCGCCTTGATCGAGTGCTTGATCGATTGAATAAAAGGGATCCCATCAAATTACTCACAGGGGCAAAGACATGTGTCACGAGTTAAAATGTTTCATGAGAATGAATTTTATTGCATGTTGATGTAGAAAAGATTCTCAATTTCTATGTATCATGCAAACCCTAGATTGTAAAGATAAATGATACAGGAAAAGCAATTCTTGCCTTTCGTGTGGCTTAACATTGCCATTAATTTAATTGGCTAAACAAATAAAACTGACCACCCTATTGTCGGACCTATCTTTCCCCCGAGGGCAGGCAGAAATCTAAATTTAGTCACCAATCTGAGATTGCACGTAAATTGCACGTTAAAATCAATGCCAGGAAGACCACCTCTCGAAATTGTTCTATATAAACTCCCCTGGTCCCATGAAAGTTTCAGCAAATCAAAACAAGTTTAGCAGCATCAGCTCCTTAGCCTTCCGCCAATTCCTTCTCCTGCAAAATCAAGGCTTCTCGACCGTCAGAAAGCATGGCCAAGCTGAGCCTTCCGCTCCTACTGTTTTTCCTCATTTGTGTTTCAGCCTCGGTTGCACCGGCCCTTGCGAGGCACTCACGCTCCCGTACCTACATAGAGATGTCATGCCGTGCAACCAGGTACCCCGCGCTGTGCGTCCAGTGCCTCTCTGGCTACGCCAACGGCTCCCTCAAGAGCCCCCAGCAGCTCGCCCAGGCCGCCCTCGCCGTGAGCCTCTATAAGGCCAGGTACACGAAGGCCTACATGGTCAAAATGGCCAGGGACCTCAAGGTGATGAAGGCCCGCGACTACCAGCCCGTCCAGGACTGCATGGACCAGATTGACAACAGCATCGACCAGCTCACGCAGTCAATCAAGGAGCTGCGGCAGCTCGGCCAGGAGACCATGGCTGACAACTTCTACTGGCACATCAGCAACGTGGAGACCTGGGTGAGCGCCGCCCAGACTGATGCCACGACCTGCCTTGACGAGTTCCCGGGAAATCGGATGGGCAAGACCAAGGCCGTGCTCAAGGGGAAGGTCCTGAACGTGGCCATGACCACCAGCAATGCCCTGGTCTTGTTCCACAGGTTCGCGGCCAAGTACGGGGCTCGAGCCACGACAAAGCCGTGAGGGCTAACTGAAGAAAGCTGAAGAAAGTGTTTTTAACATGAAGGGTTCGTCTATTTTTTCAATCTTTTTTTACTCATCATATGTTGTTGGGTTATCTCTTTGTAATCAAAAAAATTGTATATCAAACAGATCATATAAACTCTCATGCAAGGCATGTGAATATATGTCGGTTTTTGTCCTCTTTGCATGAAATGTAAAGTGTGGATATATTGAAATAGAAGTCAAATCCATAGTTTCTGTTTACAACCATTTTTTTTTACATGGCTTCCATGCTCTTTCCTAGAAAAAGAAAATTAAAAAAATTCCATGCTCGTACCTCTACATTATAAAAAAAATCAGGAAGGAGGAGATCTGTTGTCGGTCATTCACGAGGTTCTGAAATACTTAGGGTCGGACGAGCTAGGTTTTTCTTTGGTCATTTTCTGAGATTTAGAAATACTTAGGGTTGGATGAGTTTGATCAACCGCCTAATCATAAGAATAACCCATTACCCTTACAAACGAGGCGAAATGTGAGCCGAAACTCAGGTGGATCGGGTGAATGACTTGATCACTAGACCGGTTGTTTTCAAGAGCTTGTGAAATTGAATTTGTGTCGTGTGCCTAATCCACTCATACAAAAGTTCATTTAAATCAGTAAGCTGGGCCCAATTTATTCAAAGCCTCGCAGTTTATGTTTTCATTTATGTACGAACCATTGTATTTTACCCTAGATGGCTTCTAATAAAAGTGGCTTGCAAGATTACAATTTAGAGAAAACTACGTTTCGCTTATCCCCGCTTCATAGACTTTCGAGCTTTCTAGATTCTGATGGCGAAAGATTTCCTTTTTCATCTGACTTTTCCCCCGCCTTACGTATTCAAGTTGCGAACATGTGAGGCAGCTTTGCTAGCTAGGGCAACTGGCACATGACATAAAGCATATATTAGGGCAAGTGCAACAAGCTTCTCCCACATTTCAAGCAGAAAAGAAGAATAGCCAAGCTCAACCAGTGAAAGCAATGCGTATGGCCTAATTATGAATTCGAGGAAATTGCATAGTTGTCGTAGTATTGCCACTATTCCATTTTGGTCACGGTACTTCGTCTCAAGATTAGAGGAAAAGTACAGAGGCAATATGCATTGCTGCATGAACTGAGATAATTTGTTCACAGGAAGGGCAGCGTCAGTTCTTGCTAGAGATAAGTACTGAAGAGAACTGATAACTTGGCCATGATTTGTAGCATCGGTGACAGGCGAACGGTCATGAAGAGATAATCCGCTACTGGAAGGTAAACGGGGTGGCAGCTTCCTTAGGACCAACCGGTAAGCACGTTGATTTGAGCGGGAATGTTCCTGATGTACTTGTGGCGGGTCAGAAAAAGACCTCCGGAAGTTGGTATAAATAAGACACCCAGAAAATAGTGCAGAACACCAAGGTTCTTAAGGGAGAATGACCTGAAAGAACTTGAACGAAATAATTGATGGAGGAATTTTTGCTGCCTGTGAAAGACCAGATATCCAACATGGACAGAAAAATATGCAGTGATGCTATTCTGGTTATATATGAAGAGTGATGAATCGGATTTCGGTTGATTAAATCCAAATGAGATCACAAAAGGGCTAAGGATTTGTATAAAGGGCTAAGGATTTGTATTAAGGTGTGGTTTGGTGACAATTCTATCCTCCCCTTTTTTTTTGCTCCCCGAAACAGAAAAAGAATAAAAATTCATTTGTGTACGTTTTTGCTCTCGAGAACAAATTTGTTTCCGAGAGTGGACTTGAAACAAAATCGAGAAGTGAAAAAAAAAAGGACGCTTTTTTGTTTTCGGGAACAACTCAAGTGTCAAACTCAAATCTTTTTTTTTTTTTTGGTCTTTTTGGTCTTTTCTTTTCTTTCTTTTTCTCTTCCTCATTTTCTTTCTCTAGCTAGTCGCTAGCCTCGGTGATGGCTAGCAACCGGCCAGACAAGGTCCGGCAACCTTATTGGCCCAAGCCTTGCCTAGCCACTAGCAAGGCTCAATGTTGCCCAACCACCGCGAGGCTCCCTCGAGGTTAGCGACCTCGTTGTCTCTCATCTAGCCGGTTGTCAGCCATGGTTGAGGCAGGCAACTAGGTAGAGGAAGAAAAAGAAGAAAAGGAAAAAAAAATAGAAAAAGAAAATGAGAGAACAATGTAATAAATATATAAAAAAATTAAAAGAAATCTTAACTCACAAAAAAAATTGAAATTAGTACCAAACACATTTATATTTTAGGAATAAAAATTTTGTGCAGTCACCAAACATATTCTCCTATTCAAAACTTGTTTAGGGAACATAAATAGAAAAGATTATTTCTAAATAGAATTTGTTATGGGGAACAAATATGTTACTATATGCATGATAACTTGGAAAAAAACAAGTTAGTACGGTGGAATCTGTAACGGGATGTTTTATTGCTCCATAGATTTGTTTAGGCTTTAAAATGTAACTCGCCAAAATATTGTCCCAAGCTTTTACCGTATCATTGATCACCTCCAAAAGGACGTTAGACCGATGATTTACACTATTCTGAAATTTTACTTTATCATATATCTAAGTATAGTTATAAGGTAATATTTATTGCATTATAGATATTGTGAGTGCTTCTTGCCACGTTGATGATATTTTTAGGACAATCTAGACATTTGTGATAAAAAAAATTAAGCAAGGAAGTTCCCACCCTAATGGAGGCACTTGTTTACGAGCGAGACCAGTGAATATTCTCTTTATGTCTCAGCGTTTCGTAGAATAGATCTTTCCTTTGTCGAAGATGACGCCAGAGTCGTGACTGTGTTGCCTTCCATTTTTCATTTTGTAGTTTTCTCACATTCAATTGATTGTCTTACTATGCGTGGAAGCACAAGCTCCATATGAACTTTAAGTGGACGACGATGGTTTAGATTCTAGAAGAATTTTATTACGTCGTTAGCTATAGTGACTTGTAATGTTAGCCCATCCGGGGCACGATACTTAGCATCACGACCATTTTTTACCACAATTCATTATCCTATTTGTTGAAATATAATACGTGGAAATAATAATATCTTACAATTTACATCAACGAGAAATCACTGAGAAAATAAACGAGAAATAATAAGGACACTAGAGATTTATGTGGTTCGGTCCGAGTATCGATATCCTATGTCTATAGGGAGAGCCGGCAGTGAATAATCCACTATAATATGAGAATCAGAGTTTACAATTGCTCACACGCTCGAGTGTTTTTCACACCTAAATTTAATCATAAACCTAAAGTATTTATAAATAAAAAAAACTCACTTAGATGTAAACTCATGGCACAAAATCACTACGTGGTCAAGTTCAAAGAAAAAAACTATACGTACGACAAAACTGAGAACTCGTATGCTTGTTCTCTTATTTTCGTATGAGTTCGTGTTCTTCTTTCTTCGTGAGGAGTGCTCTTCTGAACGTGTTACTTCCTCCTTTTTCTTTTTGCCTTTTATATTATGCTCAGGAATCAACAATTTGACTTTGGGTCCCACCATGAGCGTCTTTAATAAGGATTAGTATTCTGCAAGTACAGAAAGATAGAAGCCTTATCTTTTTATTTATTTTATTTCTTCTTTTGTGCATCTATGACGAGTCTAAATTTTTTGTCTTCTAGTGTGCAATATTTCACCTCCAGTAGAAGACGTCTTCAACCCACGAGATTTAAATTTGTCTAGAAAAATATTTTTCAACAAATTTGGCTAACAAATTAATATATGAATTCAAATTCCTGACATTAATTTAATAATTCTCTACCTTGACTCAACGTTTGAAGCCAAGTTATAGTACTCATCATCCATGCTGCTCTTTTAACGCCACAACAGGCGCTCACTTTTCACAGACGCTAATTGAGTTCAAGTAGAGCTTGAACTTTGCCAAAAAAATAGATTTAGTCATCATATTTGCTGGATTATTTGTTTTAGTAATCTTTATTACTCTTAGCTAAGATATCTTGAATGAAGTGGTACATAATGTTGATATGCTTCATTTGCTTGTGATAAACTAGATTATATACCAAATATATCACACATTGGTTATCACAATGTATATAACACTTTTTTTTTTTTTTTTATCTAGCCTAAAGTTCGAGAGAAAACTTTGTAATCATATCACTTCCTTCGCTATAAAAGTTAATGCCATGTACTCTATCTTAGTTGAAGACAAGGCAATGTAATCCTATAAGGATACTTTCTAACTAATTGCACTACCCGTTAGTGTAGACACATACCCTGCTAAAGACCTACAATCATCCAAGTTAGCGATGTGATCCGAATCCACAAAAACAATGGTCCCACTGCCATTGCTGTCCCTTTGGTATACTATAATCACGTCTATTGTCCCATTCAAATATTTGATGAACCACTTCACAACTTCCCAATGAGTTTTATCAAGATGCTTTGTATAATGATTAACCACGCTTACAGCTTGTGAAATATTAGGTTTAATGCATACCATAGTATACATAATACTACCCATGACACTAGAATAAGAAACACGAGACATATGCTCTTCCTCCTCCTCAGTTTACAATAATAATTTATCTGAAAGTTTAAAGTGCTTCACTAAAAGTGTACTTACAAATTTGCTTAACTGCATATTAAAATGTGCCACAATCTTTTCAATATATTTCTTTTAAGATGGATGTAAAACTCCTACAATCCTATCACGCAAAATCTCCATACCCACTATTTTCTTTACAATACCTAAATCTTTCATATCAAATTTAGCTTTTAACTGTTTCTTTAGTATATCAATATCATATATATTTTTAGCTACTATTAGCATATCATCAACATAAAGTAATAGGTAAATCAAATAACCATTCTCAAATCTCCTAAAGTAAATACAGTTATCCATTTGACTTTTTGAATAGTCTTAACTAGCCATGAAAGCATCAAAACGCTTATATCACTGCCTAGGAGACTATTTTGGCTCATACAAAGATTTCTTCAACAGGCAAACATGATCTTCATTATCCAGAATAGCAAATCCCTCTGGCTACCTTATGTAAATCCGCTCTTCCAACTCACCATGAAGAAACACGGTTTTACATCTAGTTGTTCTAACTCGAGATCCTGCGAAGCAACTAAGTCAAGTAAAACACAAATAAAAATATATTTTATCATAGGAGAGAACACCTTATTGTAGTCAATGCCCTCTTATTATGTATACCCCATTGCCATAAGTCTCGCCTTATATCTTGCTGTCTTGATACTGAGAATGCCTTATTTCCATTTAAAGACTCATTTACTTCTGACAATCTTTTGGCTCTTGGTACTTTGACCAGCTCCCATATTCAATTTTGATAAAGTGATTCCATTTCTTTACTCATAACCTTGAGCCACTGCGATGACTGTGACTAGCCATCACCTCAGAGTAAAATGAAGGCTCATTTGTCTTTATCTCATCACTTACAGTCAATGCATAAGTAAAATCTGTATAAACATAATGTACCGACAATTTAATTTGTCTTATCTATTTGTTTGCGACTATAGTGTGTTGTAGTTGTACTGGTTGTCCACTATCACCAACTTCAAGAATTATAGCCTCACTTGCAGTCTCGACTTATATTACCTTTAAGGTCTCCAAAGTCTACACCTGAAGCTCCACTTCACTAATGAGAAAGAGTACTTTGTCACTCTCCAGATCCCTCAAGAATTTCCCAGACAATGGGTCTAACAAGGATATTCTCATGTCCATTATGGAGTTGTTCGTCTTGCTCTCACCTTCCATGGTCGTAAAGGCTTGCCAGTTATAGCAAGAATAACATTGTTGGATACCAGGTTTTTACAATACTAGCATGCATGTATAGGCACTGTTCAAACCACTTTAAATGCTGGAACAGTTTTTATGACTTTGTATCCAAACTTCAACATCGCTCTATCAGACCCCCAGCTACTTTCTTTTTTAAAAGTCCAAGTCCAACTCACTGGAGCCCCTCAGACTGCTGAATTTGTAGCCGCAACTTTACATTACCAGATGGTTTACCGAGTGCAGAATCATGCCCTCGACCTCAACTTCAACAATGGGAATGAAGATGCATTGTTCATCTCCATGCAGAATGACCAGGCGTCCTGCATTCATGTCCCCAGACAGACCCCAAAGGATACGTTGGCCAAGCTCCTTCCAGAGACTTGGATCACCAACTATGAAAAGCTACACCAGCATAACAAGCCTTTTCAGTCCACGGACTCAGAGTTTGTAAGAAAAAAAGATGGAACTGTTTCCATCAAATTTGGCAAAGAAAAAGAAGAAAGTCCTTCTAACTTCCAGACCCTCTTCATGATTGAACCATGTGTTCCAGAATCTATCTTTGAACTAGACCCAAAAAAGCATGTTCGACACTTTTATGGTGATGGACATCCTGTTTATTACTATAAAGACAATTATGGTCATTGTTTTTGGGATCCTTTTTGCCAATGTTCCCACTGTACAAATTCCCATGACAAGGTAGATTCTCTTGCAAAATCCCCACCTAGACGGAAAAAGTCCAAGGATAAGGTGTACCAAAGGTACTTAGATGGAGACTCCTCTGTAGATACTCTTGGTGAGCGTAACAAATACCAGTTCATGGTATCTTATGCACCACCTCCACCCCCAGAGTCCAGTACTACATCTCAAGTCATACCAGATCCACCAAAATCTCCTCCACCTTCTCCTCCCCAGAAAAAGCAAACCCTCTCTCCATTTTACAAGCCAATCCTCAAATGGGCTAAGAAACATTCTTACCCGCTTGAAGTCCCAGTAGAAGCACCGCCCACTTCTTCTATTGCCATGTTTCAAGACACCGACTTTCCTCCTCTTATTAAGGAAAGCTCTAAACTCTCGTTTCTTGCTACAGAAGAGTTTATTGATCCACATGGCAGATACCGCCATGTTCCTAAAATTCCTACCCCTACTGATGTAGATGAACATGGGAGACAGAAGAAAACCCCTGCGGCTGAAGTTGTTTTGAATTGGCAATCAGAGACTCTGTTGGCACAAAACAATGCCTTCAAGGCTATTGATTCCAAGATTGGAAGTGTGCAACAAGATCTCCGCATATATGATGAAGGTACCAAAAAAATACTTTCTGAGTTCTAGAAAAGGCTTCACACCTTGGAATTAGGATAACATATTGGGTATCATTATCTTGATAGCCCAAAGTCAGAGATAGAAAAGCTCAAGAAGCAGATCCAACTTCTTGAAGAAGGAAGGTTCAGATCTTTCGATCCATTGGCACCTCCTGTTAGAACTGGGTATGTACCTCCAGCACCACAGGAATCTATTTTTGCCAATATCCTAGAAGATCCCTACAGAAGAGAACCAGATATGGCAGAAATACGAAATCGTCTCAAAGCCTTGAAGAAGGAAAAAGGAAAAGAGAAAACATCACCAATAGAATCAAGTTCAATTATTATAAGAGAAAAGCCATACCATATGATGTTATCAAATCCATTAGAATCCTTTTTGAAGGACTTGGGTACTTAAGAACTTGATCCTATTACCCAACAGTCTGAGCCTGATTCTTTTATCCCAGAAAAACAGATTTTGTTTACTGAACAAACTTCCCCTACTACATCAGACTCAGCATCCCTTTCCTCTTTTTCATCCTTCTCATATCCTACAATCGATTCTCCCCTTATTGTTCCACCAACTTCACAAATATTCATGGCTGACACTCCTTCAGACTACGAAATGGAATCAAACTATTTTGATCCAGAATTTGGACAGACAAGTAATCCCACCAGAAACAATTCCACCAGACATGTCTCTATGGCATCAAAACAATTCTTCTCCATTGACGATATTCCTTATCAAAAATGGCCAGAAAGACTTGAAGAATTTCATACTTGGTTGAATACACAGGCTATCACCAACCATGATATGAATGATGTCATTTACAACTTTGTTACAAGGTTCACAGGGAGCCTTAAATTCTGGTGGCAATCACTCTCAGAACAAGATCAGATTTTGTTTCTGATGTCACCCAATTTCAGCCATGCTCTTACTTACTTATATCATGTTTTTGTGGGAACACCCGGAGATCTCATAGAGATAAAAAGAAGAGAATTTTTTGAGAGAAGATGCTGCTCCTATCAGAAAAAGCATCTTGATAAGCATTATCGATTAATGCTTCAGTTCTTTTATCAAATTGGCGCAGATCCAAATCTGAAGCATGTCTTCCTCACATCCATCCTAAAAGAACTATCCCAGATGGTTGAAAGATCTTTCTTTGGAAAGCAAAAAAGGGTACAAAACATTCCCTTAGGAGAAATACAGCAAAAAATCCATCTATGTCTTGAAGAACTATGCTTAAAGCGCCAAATGGTCCGAACATACATCACGGATGACAAACGTCTTGAATCAGCTTGTTCCCGCCAGAAGTTAAAAATCAAATGCTCCAGGCGAGATTGTGATGGTACATGTGGCCAGTATTCTCGGAAGAAAAAACACTACAAGAAGTATTCGATAAAGAAATCCAAACATGGCTCAAAGCATTTTAGGAAGAAGAAGAAATGACGATACCTACGCAAAAGGAATGATCGCACAAGTCATAAAAAATCAAGCCGTTGCTACATTTGCAACAAGAAAGGACACTTTGCCAAAAATTGTCCTCAGGCGAAAAAAAGTCAGAATCATCTGATTGAGAATGAAATAGGTATCTCTCTTGAAAATGATGATATTGAATCTTTATTCTCTGCTGACGAAGAACCAACGGAACAAACTCTTTGTGTCATTCCCTTCTATTAAACTTCTAGTGAAACTGAGTCTGACGAGTCAGAATCTGAAGATATTTTTCACATATCTCCCACATTTTCAGAGCCAAATCCTGACATATTCTCAAGTCATACTCACTGTCCCCATTTCCCTGTTAAAATCTTTACCTCGAAGTTTGCCAAACCTATCAATGTCATTGCTCTCATTGATACTGGAGCAAGTTGTTCGATTTTAGATACTAAAATTCTACCTGAAGAATTCTGGACTCCCTACATCCGATATTTCAATTCTGCTTCAGGAGATACTTTCTCCACGAATGTCAGAACTACTCCAGTCACCGTCCAGTTTTTTCCTCAATGTTCCATAACCACAAAGATTTTTGGATCAAGCCTTCCCAATAAAGATTTGATAATTGGGTGAGATATCATGACTCAACTCTCTCAACTCAGAATCATTCCTGGAAAAGGTCTTAGACATAAAGACCAATTCTCTGAATTCGTCAATATTCAGAGACTCTTTTCCATTCAAATGAGTCTATTAGATCCAATCATGCAAAAGTTGCTCGAATCTTGTTCAGAATCCCATTCAGAATTCGCACAAAAATGTTCTCATCATTTATGGGAAAATCCTGAATTCTTTGTCCGCCTCCCTTTCAAAAAGAACGAAGACATCAACCCAACAAAGGCGAGTCATATGGGAATGAAGCAAGATCACTTGGCTTTAGCTCAAAGGGAATGCTCAGAATTATTACAGCAAGGCCTTATTGAAATCTCTAATTCTCAATGGGCTTGTGAAGCTTTCTATGTCAATAAACGTGCTGAGCAAGACAGAGGAAAAATGAGATTGGTAATCAATTATCAACCTCTCAACCTCTTTCTCCAAGATGACAAATTTCCTTTACCATCCAGAGATTCTCTCTTTACTGGCTTAACCAAAGCCCACATTTACTCCAAATTCGACCTCAAAGCCGGATTTTGGCAATTGGGTATCCATCCTGAAGACAGATCCAAAACAGGATTCTGTATCCTAAACCAACACTTCCAGTGGAAAGTTCTCCCTTTTGGTTTAAAGGTAGCACCATCCCTTTTCCAAAAGGCTATGTGTCGTATTTTCCAACCAATTTTCTCAAGTGCAGCAGTGTATATCGATGACATTCTGCTCTACAGCCCTGATGAACAGTCACACTGCCAACTCCTTGAGCAATTTGCAGAAATCGTGAAAAAGCATGGCATTATGCTTTCTCAGAGGAAAATGAATATTGCCCAGACAAAAATTGAATTTCGTGGTATGTACCTCAACAAAGGTACATTCTATCTAGGGCCACATATTGCTCAAGAATTATTGAAGTTTCCCGAAGATAACTTCACAACAAAACAAGTTCAACAATTTCTGGGGATAATCAATTATTTCAGAGATTTTGTCCCAAATATTGCAAAGCTCCTGATCCATTTGCAATCCATGCTGAAAAAGAACTCCCCACCTTGCGGAAAAACTCAAACCAAAGTAGTCGCTAAACTTAAGGAGATTATGCAGAATCTCCCACCATTGCAAATACCATCAACAGGTAAAAGAATTCTTCAAACTAACGTCAGTGATGAATATTGGGTAGCCGTCCTATTCGAAGAAATTGATGGTAAGAGACTCCTTTGTGCTCACAAAAGTGGAAAGTTTTCTCAAGCTGAAATGCATTACCATTCCACTTTCAAAGAAATCCTAGCAGTAAAAAATGGAATAAAAAAGTTTGAATTTCATCTCATCGGCCATCACTTCCTGGTAGAATTAGACATGGCATCTTTTCCTCAGATGACCAAGTTTAAACAGAAGTAGATTCCAAACTCTCAACTGCTTCGATGGGCTGAATGGTTTTTAAAATACTCTTTTGAAACTAAGCATATTCCCGGAAAAAAGAATGTGCTTGCTGATTTTTTGTCAAGACCAAAAGCACCAGCCGAAATCAACATGTACATCAAGAGACCTGCATTCCATATGCTCAATCATGGTGTGAAATACAAGATGAGAAGATTAAAGATTTGCCAAGCTGGAAATATCCTGAGGAAATTATTCATCAAATCCAGAACGACAGTCTTACTGAGAACTTGGAGAACCTCATGTGGCAATCTCACATAAACCTATTCAGATTCAATGGAGGTTCGATTCTTTATCCTTTCGGGTTAAATTTGAATTATTCTTTCATTCATCCTCTTATCTGGAAAGAAGATGATTTCCCTGGTCAGCTCAAAACGTTGTTATGGTACTTAACCAATAAGTACTTAATAGCCATTGAAATTCCCATCAGAAGATTCATTGCCAACCTCACAAGAATTTTCATGCTAGGAAGAAACATTGAAAAAGAAAGTGATAAGAATCTCTTAGACTTTCTTAATTGGTTTTATCATCCTACATGCTAGAAACAAGACTTAGAAAATGAACTGAGAACCATCACACCAAATCCTGAAGTTCACACCATCCTATTTTTCCGACGTCCATGGAATTTTTGCAGAAATAATGGTAGTATTTTGGATAGGCCACTTGAGATAGGAACCACATCCTATAAACCCCACTTGAACAGCCGAGAAGTCCAGATTTACAAATCTTATCCAAGATCTGTCAGATTCTGCAAAAACGAGTACCGAGAACTCCAGAGAATCCTATGCTAAGAAAACAAAACCATTCTTGAAGATATTTGGAATAATGTACCCACTACGTGGAATCATTATGACCTAGCACTAGAAGCTAAGGAAGCACTCAATCAGTAAAGATAAGCTGCATCGTCCCAAGAGCACGAGATGACAAGCGAAAACGACATTGTCCAGTCTACTCAAGACCCCTATGCACGCTTTGGAGGTCCTTTGTCCCAAGATCCCTACGAACAGGGACCTTCGTCCTCATTCCAGAATATGGACACATCGTATTATGCACAGACATCAAATTGGCCTCAGCCAAGCATTCCTACTCGTCCTACAAGTGAAAACACAAACTCGGCAGAAGAAGAAGCATCCCATTGGGCTCATGTATAAGCATCCTCATCAAGAAGGCTAAATCAGATCCTCTCACCAGAAGATCTTGAAGCCCTTCAGCAGAAGTACGAAGCTCATCTCCTAGAAGACAGCTCAGATGACTCAGACTCAGTCTGTAGCTACAATGCCCGCGCGGACGAGACCGTTAAGTCAGTATAATTTCACTGTAGCAAAGTCACTGTTCACTTTTACTATAGCACTAGGCTATGGAATGTACTGTTCACAGTACAGTTACTGTTCATAGTGTGCGGATAATTCCTTTTCGAAAATTTCCGGTGCCCCTGTTTGTATCTGGACCTATGTGTTGGTCCCTGTGTTCATTCTTGTGACCTCTTACTGCCTATAAAAGGCAAGGAGGGTGTATTGTGTTGGGCAGAGTCCTTGGAAGTAAAGTGTGTGCTTTGTGAAAACTCTCTATGGCTTTCTAAACTCCTCTTCTTCTCTAGCCTTGTATGATCCTTCGAGAAATGCAGCTTGGGTAGGTTAGAAACGTTTCTATCCTGGCATTTTTGGGTGTCTCTAGGCTCTGAACTAAAGGGCTAAGTAGTTTTCTGCTTAAAAGCTGTCCCTGAAGGGCTTGAACGGGAGTTGTTCGTCCAATGTGGGATGCATACCTGCAGGAATTTACTCTCCTTCCCTGGTTCATGTCTGCTTTGCTGGTTATGTCTCTAAACTCCTCTATTGAAGCATTGCAATCTTGTCAAATATCGCATCTCTGTTAATTAGAAAACTGGGTGATTTAGGATCGATGCATCACAGTCGATAGTCTTTCACCCCACGTGCATAATAAAATAAAATAAAATATGCATTTCTTCGCCCTCCACTCAAGCTTACGTAGGACATACGCAGGACATCAGAATATATGTAATCCGGAGTAATCAACAGGTTTCTCTGACCATACTTCTTTAGGAGTCTTCCACTCGATAGTAGATAATGAAATCGATTAACTAGGTAACATGCCATGTTCACTGCTTTGGCCCAAAATTTTGTTCTTCCATTTTGCCACGCCATTTTGCTGTGGTGTCCTAGGTATTGTGCAGTGTCTCACAATCCCTTCTTTCTCACAGAACTCAATAAAATTTTTACTATAGAACTCTATGCCATTATCGGTTTTCAAGCACTTGATTTGTTTATTTGACTATTTCTTAATTAATGCCTTGAATTTCTTAAACCGATTGAACACATGATATTTGTGCTTCAAAAAGTATATCTATACATTCCTTGAATAATCGTTGATAAATGCCAGCATATATTGGGCACCTCCTTTCAAAGGAACTAGAGACGAGTCTAAGACATTTGAATGAATATATTCAACTAGTCACTTGGTCGAATGAATAATTGTAGTAAACTTGATTTGGCACTGTTTTCCAAAGATGCAATGCTCACAGAAATCTAGCTTCCCTATCTTCTGACCTTTCATCAACCCCCTTTCACTCAGTATCGTCATACATGCCTCACTCATGTTTCCAAAAACATATCTCATAATTAAGTCAAGTCAAAGTGTAACTCACCTTATAAATTGTAGCGGCTCCGGTCACGGTATTTCCTAGTTGATGATAGAGAGTATTCACTTTCTTTCCCTTTTATCATTATCAAGACACCTCGAAAAATCTTCAGTACTTTACCTTCAGTGGTATACCTACACCCGATGTTATCAAGTGTCCCAAAGAAATAAGATTCTTCTTGAGTTTCGATACATGCCTCACGTCTGTCAATGTGCGCACCACTCCACTGTGCATCAAAATTTGAATTGTTCCTATTCCCATAGTCTTGCAAGCTGTATCATTCTCCAAAAGAATGCTACCATCATCTATAGCCCAATAAGTAGTAAACCAGTTCTTATGAGCATCATATGATAAGATATCCCGAATCCAGCACCTATGTGTCTTTTGACAAGCTAGTAGTCACACATAAAACAGCTTCGGCATCACTATGCTCCTCTCGGCAACATTCACCACACTGCTTATAGCATTTTGCCTATCACTTTTATTTCTCCATTTCGAACAATCTCTCCTGATGTGCCATTCTCGTGACACTCAAAGCACTTCACACATCTCTTAGACTTTCTATGGTGTGATTTTGATATGCTTTTACCTATGTTGTTACTGTGCCCTCGATGTTGTTCTCTACCCCAAATCGTCAATGCTTGTGCTACTCCTTGCGCCAAACCATTATCTCGCAACTTTCTCTGCCACTCCTTATAGAACAAGGTGAACTTTACCTCTTCCGAGTTAATCGTAGTACACCTCTGCAACAATGAATTAGTAAAGTACTCCTATAACTCTAGTAAAGAAGCTAACAACATCATGCCTTGTTCTTCATTATCAAGTATCTTATTGATGTTTTTCAAATCTATCATAAGTTTATTTAATTTAAAGGTAAGATATGATAAACATGCTTTCAATATATTTAAAACAAAACATCCTCTTCAATATGTACATGCGATTGTTCAAACCTTTCTTTACATAGAGTGTTTGAAGCTTTGCCCATAATGTTGCAACATCCTTATCCTCGGCAATCTTTATTAAAACTTCATACGACAAGTTCAACAAGATTGTGCTAGCTTTACCCTCTTATAGGCTTTCATTATAAACGGTAACTCATCTTCACCATCCAGTGCCTTAGCCAAATCATAGGTTGTCAATAATACCCACATCTTGATGCTCCATAACCTAAATTTGTTCATTTCGTTAAACTTCTTAATTTTAGTTTTTTTTTCAAACATAATTGTAATAACAAAATTTCCAAATAATAATTAGACAAGGCAAAACTCCAAATCACAATCAAGAAATCCGATTCCAAGCTCTGATACCAATTGTTGAAATATAATATGCGGAAACAACAGGATCTTATAATTTATGTCAACGAAAAATCACCAGAGAAATAAACAAGAAATAATGCGGACATCAGAGATTTACATGGTTCGGTTTGAGTATCGGTATTTACGTTCATAGCCTAACAGCAAATAATCTACTATAATTGGAGAATCAAAATTTACAATTGCTCACATATTTGAGTGTTTCCCACATCTAGATTTAAACCAAAATCCAAAACGTTTATAAATAAACAACTCACTTGGATATAAATTTACGGCACAAAATCACCACGCATTCAAACTGAAACAAAAAACTCTCTACGTACGCTAAAACTGAGAACTCGTATACTTATTCTCTTCTTTCTGTATGGGCTTGTGTTCTTCTTTCTTCATGAGTGGCGCTCTTCTGGACATGCTACTTCCTCCTCCTTTTTTCTTTTTGCCTTTTATATTGTGCCCAAGAGTCAACAATTTTACTCTGGGTCCCACCATGAATGACTTCAATAAGGATTAGTCTTTTGCATATACAAAAAGATAGAAACCCTTATCTTTTATGTTATTTTATTTTAATTCCTCTTTTGTGCATCTATAAGGAGTCCAAATCTTTTCTCTTCTAGCAAACAATATTTCACCTCTAGCAGAAGACGTCTTCCACTCGTGAGATTTAAATCCGTCTACGAAATCTTTCTCAACAAATTCGGCTAACATATTAATATTTAAATTCAAACTCGAGACATTAATTTAATAACGTTGGTCTTATTCATCTTGCTCAAGCTATCATCCAATTGTTAGAGTTCTTGATGGTGAATTCTCTTCAAAAAAAATTATCAAATGAATGAATCAATTTGGCTATTTATAGTGAAACGCTTACAATAATCAAAGAGCGAGATTATTCTATATGGGTATCTAAGTTTAGTGAAATCAATGGTTGGTACAATTGCCACATGTCATGAGGACACTTGCCAAGGAAAATTACCACGTGTCATGAGGACATGAGCTAGATATAAGATTTATGTTGGATAACATTGATAGACATTAAACCCATTTGAAAGGATTAGGAATAGGCCAAATCTTGAAAATAGCAGTGACCATGATGATAGTGTGTCTCCTCTTATTCATTCTCTTAGAATGAATTTAAATGGTCAAAATTTCCAATCTCCCTAACTCATTGCCGCCATAAATTTTTTGGGCAATTCTTAATATGATTTTGCATAACTTTTAGAGAAAAATGTCATAGAATATACAAAACTTCCCAAAGATAGGAGTAACCATTCTGTTAGAGCATGTTCCTCTTATATATATATATTCTCTTGCAATGAGTTTGATTAGCCAAAACTTCCGACGTACCTAACTCATCGCTACGACAACTTTTTTGGGCGATTTTTAATATGATTCTACGTAACTTTTCAAGATAAATGTCATGGAAAACACTTCCTCCTTTTTCTGTTCCTCTTGGAAAGCGTGCTTGCATCCACTTCTTCCTCATCTTGCGAAGTACAAAGTTCATTCAGTCGAGACCCCTAGTAACTGGAGGAGTAAATCGTGTTGGTTAAGATAGAGATGTAAATGATTCGGTTCGGTTTGTTTTTTTTTTTTTTTGGAAAACTGAATTGAACCAAACTAATAAGGAAATTTATTGAAACAAATCAAAATTCGATCTGAACTGAAACTGAACCGAACCAAAAATCCTAGTTTGGTTCAATTCGGTTTTTACTTTTGTGTTTGTCTTTTTCCCTACACACACCCCTTTCTAATTTTTTTAAATTTATTTTTTTAATATTATTTAATATTATTTTCTTTTATTCTTCTTCTTCATTGGTCGGTTGCCGGCCATGATGGCGGCTAGCGATCGGCCAGAGGCGAGCTTGAGCCTCACCAAATTCTGGGGAGGTCGAGCCTCATTGGCTTATGGTGAGGCCGAGCTCGAGCCTCGCCAAATTCGGCAAGTTGGGCGGGGCTCGAGCCTTTGCCTAGGTGGCCGGATCTGGCGAGGCTTGAGCTCGTTGGTGTTGGGCAAGCTCAGCCTCGCTAGATTAAGGGAGGCTCGAGCTTGCCTCTGACCGGTCACGCCCCTGCCGCCACGATGGCCGGCGATCGGCCAATGAAGAAGAAAAAGAAAAGAAAAGAAAATCAAAAATAAAAAAACAATTTTTTTTTAAATAAAAGAGAATAGAAAAGGAAAAAATTGAGATTTTATTGGTTTGGTTCAATTAATCGAACTGATAAAAACCGAACCGGTTAAAAAAGTTTTTTAGTTTTTAATGAGAACCGCACTTAATAGGAACTAAATTGAAAAAAATCAAATTTTTTGGTTCGGTTCGATTTTCGGTTCGGTTTTTGACACCTCTAGGTTAAGAAGCAACCACCAAAAGGGAGATCGCATTTAGGAAAATATAAGATGTAAGAGCAAGATGAAGATATATAAAGCAAGACAACTACCTTTGGTGGATTTTCCTTGATATTTCTCTTTAAAAGTCTCAAAGGAGGCTTAGTTTGAACAACCAATGTTGAAGAATCCTCCTAAGACATAATTTTTTATTTCTTATCCGTCGATGATTCTTGCTCCAATGCTTTTCAATTGGACGGTTCTATATAGTCCTTGGGATTGAAGGTCTTCTTTACTTTTTTGCCTGCAGCATAAGTTTAGAATGACTATAAAGTGATTTCACTCGACTTGAAGCGGACTCAGTGGCTTCTTGATAAGTAGAGTCAAAGACTACGAAAACCCACCAATTGGTCCATTCGGAGGTACAACCAGGAGCAGATTGGAATCCATCGATATTGGGAAAGTATCGAGTGTGCATAATTTGGGTGATCTTGGAGCACAAGTCTGAGATTATGAATAGGCTACAAGAAGGGAAGCGCACATGCGGGATGACCAGTGATGGTGTGAATGATGCACCAGCTTTAAAGAAGGCGAACTATGGAATTGGTGTAGCTGATGCAACTGATGCTGCCCAAGGCACATTTGACCTGGTACTCACCAAGCCAGGATTGAGTGTGATTGTCAGTGCTGTCTTAACAAGAAGGCATTTTTGACGTTATTACCATCCACTAAAAGTTTTGTCCGAAAGCATAAATGGTGTGGCTTTTCATTCTCTAAATGTCACAACCACAACACTTTTTTTTGGGCAAAGGTGATGTTAATATCAACTCAAAAGATGGTACTAATGTTACTGTTGCAGATGTTTATTTTGTGCTAGGACTTTTTTGGAACTTATGAAGTGTTGGGCAACTTTTCGAAAGAGGCCACAAAGTCCACATTGAAAATGGAGTTTGCACTATTACGGGTGTAAACAATAAATTGATCACAACAGTGCAGATGACAAAGAACCGGATGTTCCCTCTTATTATTCAAACAAATAATCTTTTGAACTTTCAAGCGGTGATGAAAGATAGCAACTGGTTATGGCATCTTTGATTTGGTCATTTAAATTTTCGTGGACTAAAAATTACTAGTCCAAAAAAAGATGGTGACCGGCATGCCTTTGATTGACATTCCAGATTGCCCAGGCGAAGGATGTCTTGTTGGAAAACAACGTCAAGAATCCTTTCCAGTTGGAAAAGCCAGAAGAGCAAAACAACCTTTGGAGTTGGTACATATAGACATATGTGGCCCTGTTGAAATGGAATCATTCACACAAAAAAGGTATACATTAATTTTTGTGGATGATTTTACTAGAAAAACATTGTATATTTTCTTAGAGAAAAATCTGAAGCTTTTTCGAAGTTTAAAGAATTTAAAGTCAATTTGAAAAGTATAGTGGCTTTATCTTAAAGATGTTGAGATCAGATAGAGGAGGAGAATTCACTTCGAATGAATTTGATAAATACTGTAAAATTCATGAAGTGAAACGTCAATTGACTGTCGGCTATACTCCCCAACAAAATGGTATAGAAAAAAGAAAGAATAGGACAATATTTGAAATGGCAAGAAGTATGCTAAAGGCTAAAAATTTGCCCAAGAAGTTTTGGGCAGAAGCCGTTGCGTGTATAGTATTTCTGCTAAACAGGTGTCCAACAAGGAGTGTTCTTGGAAGAACACCGGAAGAGGCTTGGAGTGGCAACAAGCCAGATGTTTCGTTCTTACAAGTATTTAGGTGTGTAGCATATCCCCATATACTAGACGAACAAAGGAAAAAATTGGATGACAAAAGCCAAAAGTGCATCTTCATCGGCTACAATGACATGACTAAGGGTTATAAGCTATATAATCCAATCACTGAGAAAGTTATCATCAACAGGGATGTCCAGTTTCTTGAAGATGAAGCCTAGGATTGGAACCAAAAGATTAACTAGAAAAGCATCACCATTGAAGATGAATCATTGGCGAGAGAGACAAAAAAATCTTCAACTAAAGATCCATCATTTTTGCATAGTAGTTCAATTTCTTCACCAAGAGTAGTTTCAGAACCACCAATACATCGTTCATAGTGATTGCGAGAGACACCATAAAGATTCAAGGATTATGTAATCACAAGAGATAATGATAGTGATAATGAAGGAATCACTGATGAAACTATGATAAAATTTTGGTTTTTTGCAGAATGTGACCCCATATCCTATGATGATGCAGCAATAGATGAGAAGTGGATCCAAGCACTGGATGAAGAAATCCGCTCCATCGAAAAGAATGACACATGGGAGCTAACTTCTCTACCACCTGATAAGAAGCCCATTGGTGTCAAGTGGATGAACAAGACAAAGTACAAGCCAGACGATCAGGTGGACCTATATAAAGCTAGGCTAGTTGTAAAAGGCTACAAGCAAAAGCCAGGTATTGATTATTTTGAAGTATTTGCATCTGTGGCTCAAATGGATACCATTCAGATGATTTTAGCACTCACAGCTCAAAATCGTTGGAAGATCCACCAAATGGATGTGAAATCAGCATTTCTTAATGGTGTTCTTGAAGAGGAAGTCTATGTGGAGCAACCAAGGGGTTATGAGAAGAAAGAGCATGGAAATCAAGTTTATAAACTAAAGAAAGCATTGTACGGGCTAAAACAAGCACCTCAAGCATGGTACACAAGAATTGACACATATATATTAGAGCATGGTTTTCAAAAATGCCCATATGAGCCTACACTGTATATCAAGTCAAACACTAACGATGACATGATAGTTGTGTGCCTTTATGTTGATGATTTGATATTTAGAGGGAGTTGTGAAGAGATGTTTGCTGAATTCAGGGAGGCTATGACTAGTCATTTTGAGATTATAGATTTAGGATTAATGTCCTATTTTCTAGGCCTTGAAGTGAAGTAGACAAATGATGGCATATTTATTTCATAGCAGAAATATGCTAATGATATTCTAACGTGATTCAAGATGGAATCGCTCAAACCAATATGGACTCCCATAGCAGAATGGTTGCAGTTGAATAAAGAAGGAATCGGTGAAGCAGTGAACCCCACTTACTTTAAAAGCATTGTTGGCAGTTTAAGATATTTGGCTTCTACAAGGCCATATATTACTTACGGTGTGGGAATTATTAGTTGATTTATGGAGAAACCATACCAATCACATTTGCAAGCAGCAAAAAGAATTATATGTTATGTTAGTGGAACTCATGATCATGGGATTTTATATTCTCATACTGACAATTTCAATTTGGTGGGATACACAAACAGTGATTGGGCAGGTGATATTGAGACTCGGAAGAGTACTTCTGGATATACCTTTTTTCTTGGATGAGGAGTAATTTCTTGGTCCTAAAAAAAACAAGTTGTTGCACTCTCGACCGTTGAAGTAGAATACATAGCGTTACCTTCAGCGGCATGTCAAGCAATATGACTTTGTAGAATGCTATGTGAATTGATGCATGAACGGGTAGGTCCTACGAAAATGATGTGTGATAACAAATCGGCTATGGCTTTGGCAAAGAATACTGTTTTTCATGGCAGGAGCAAACACATCGATATCAAATATCACTATATTTGCGAGCAAGTCAAAGATGGCGAAATTGAGCTTAACTTCTGCAAATCGGAAAATCATATTGCAGATATTTTGACTAAACCATTGAAGGCAGATTTGTTTGAAAAATTGAAGATAATGCATGGAGTTGTTGAATTCCAAAATCAATTTTAAGGGAGGCTGTTTAAATAAAATAAAATCAATTATTGGATGAGGATTGCTGGATGAGAAACCTGCAAGCATTGGCATTTGTAAACTTCAATTCCTATATGAAGGGATGAAGTCGTGAGTTGTAAATCAAGCCACAAGCCATAGTCCACGAAGACACAAATAAGAGAAAGCATTCTCAATAAAAATTTCTCCCTCAAATTTCTAGTGTTCTTATTCCAAGTTTCCAAAGTTTATTGTCATTCTTTTGGTTCCAACACCCCCACATCAGTATTGATTAGACAAAAGAGGTCGACGGCTAGACGAATTGGAAATGCGGAATGGAAGAGCATGACTTTTATTACACTGAGACGGCTCGCGTCAACAACTCGTGCTGTTCGGAATAAACATGTAAAGAGCCAGACTTTCAGAAGAGGATGCAGGTGATGTCAAAGTGGATGGCAGGAAATTCTCAAGCTCGACCAGTCTCCGATCGCGACTTCATCAGGCTCTTCACAGTCAGAACGAATGGATAGATTCCGCAGCTCCGATGTCACGTGATGAGACACACCAGGTTTCATGAACCGGCCCTGACCGAAGCACGGTTCTGTGGGCAGAGTCAAGTCGTCCTCATCAATTGGGTTCTTGTTGCTAGTAATGCTAAGCTTATCTGCAATAATTTTCTTTAGTTGAAGATACTCCCGCACGGAACCGTTCTCGCGTTTAGTTTTGGTGAGGGCAGGACGCTCCTCAAGACTCATGATGCGCAAATGCAGTCTTGTATGTGAACCATCAAAAGATGTTCCAGTGGAAGCGATGATCACATGGAGTAGCAATTGGTCTTGCCAGAGCCAGTGTCGATGAGCCGGGCTACAATTACACCTGGATCATGTTACAATAACAGTATTGGAATGACTTCCTCAATCAGAGCAATATCCCAAAAATTAAGTATCAGAGGATTCTTGCTTTTCATGCTCAATTAGTTGGGATCATACAATTTGTTAGCATTGATGTTCCTTAAAAGTTTCTTTTAAGAGAGAAATAAACTATTTTCGGAATCGAATATATGCATTATATTTATTCAAGACTGCATTTACACTCCACTAAAACCTACTAACACTGCAAGTCTATAACAAGGATCAAATAGAAGAGAGCAATTTGATACATGCTATATAGCGGATACATCTCCAAAAAAAACATTTTAATGAAAAAAAAAAAACTTTTTAATGTGATTGCTGAGGGATGAAGATTGAAATTATCTTCAATGATCTTCATGACAATTCACAATCTACATGTATTATCGTCATCGTCATCATATATATTTGGTGCTCAATGTCTCCAGATCCTTCCCCAAATGCGCCTCTTCCAAGTGCTCCTCCGGCCACAGTTCCCGGGGGCAGCGGCAACCTGGCTCTTCACTCTCTCAAACTCTGAAACCTCGCAAGGTATAGTGATTCCTCCTCCTCGGTGACTGAACCCGAGCTCCTCCTCGGCTTCTCTCAGTAAGTCCACAAACAGCGGGTGATTGATGTAAACCACAGGCACTAAAACTCGGCAAAATTCACCGCTCCTTCGACCCACGTACACAGGCAAGTGGCCCTTAGGCACCGTTTTGGCAGCCGGTCTTTCCTCAACCGGGTCTTGACCTGCGGGCATGTAACCTGAACCGATGGGCTTGCCCAAGCAGAAAAACTTGGTCCTCTTGCTCGTCAGGCCATGGCACCAGGAGAGGAGCTTCGACATGGGATTGGTCGTGCATGGCTCCGATGGCATTGCGCTGAGGCAGCAGCCATCTGCGGAGGGGCTTCCGCTTCGGGAGAGGTGCTTGTTGAGGCTGAAGCCTCTTGTCTTGTTATTACTCATGATCACGGCTAGTAAATTGTGCAGGTGCCGTCCGTGCCCTTGACTATCGAGAAAGAAGCAAATTCGAGCAGATGAACCTGAGCGAAAGGCGGAACGAAAGTGTAGGGTTCTTTGAACGCACGAGAGAGTCCAACAAGGGGAGGAGGGAATGGTGCGGCTAAGACAACGGCCACTGGCCGATGACCACCGACATGGCGAGGCGGGAGGAAGTGGGGATTTTTGGCATGGCTTTCTTGATGCTGATATTGAAGAAAGACGATGGTGTAACGGGGTTGAGATTGTGTTATGGAGCTGTGCTTTGTGAGGAAGGATTACACTCTTTGCAGGGGTTATCAGTGGTTGCTTATAAAGGGAAAGGAATTGAAGAAAATTAAGAGAAAATGACACGATAATTTGTAATATATACAGAGTCAATAGGAGAGAAAAAAAAAAAAAAGAAAGAACAAAAGGAGAAGCTTCGCCCCATTGGAAAAAGCAGTTCACGCGGAAAGTGGCAGAAATACCATGGAATTGGATGCCCTTCGAGGATATCGGGGAGAGGTAGTCACATTACGTTGGAATCAATTACTAAAAAATTGACATTTTGTAGGCTTGATATTCAAATTCAAGTGATGTTCACATTCTTATTTTGTAACATTAATCTTGTAGATGCGATGATTTTTCTTGAAGATGTGGGTTTAGGGCTTGAGAAACAAGATGATAACCTCAGCAGAAAATAAAATGATGGATTCGGATCCGAAACCCAAGTAATTTGACATTTTCATACTAATAACATTAAATTTTGTAAAGGACGATCTTTGGTATTTGGGATGATAATCACGGATACAAATTAAAAGGAGATATAACACATACTCGAAAGTTGTGCGCGATATTGGAGAATATATTTTGAGTTTGGGTGTTTTTGAACTTTACCCATTAGATCTCCTGTCATGGGCTGTTTGTATTTAAGAAGATAACTTTAAATCTGCTAAATCGGTGAGGTAAAAACACTACGGTTTAGAATTCTAATCTCAGTGTATGTGTCAATTCAATTGGTGTGTGCAATTGGTCTATCATAATATTTTGGTAAAACGGGCAGGTTCCTGAACAAATAAAAAGAATCACGACAATATAGTCTAAATCAACTAAACAAGAATGGACCTAGTAATTAAGTAGCTTTTCCTGATTTCACACCCCTCCAATTTCCCTTAGAAGATGCCAACCGTCTTCAAATTAGACCGCACTGACAATGAGATGGGTTCAATGAACGGCGACCTCGTGGAATATTCTTAACAAAATATCTAGCAAATAATATAATAATTTGGAGAGAAATTGTTGAGAGAGTGCGGAGTCGGTCAGACCGACGAGTAATATCCCAAAATTTAAGCATCAGACGGTTCTTGCTTGACTTGGTTGGTTTCCTAACCTGGGGATTTGACATTTGGACTTGACAATCGCTGGAGATTGATTCTCCCCTTGAGCAGCGAAATCAAACACGGAGCTTTTAGGGCGATCGGTTACGACATAAATTGAACTCGCAATCTTATGATTGTTTTTTTTTTTTTTTTTTGTAAAAGGATCTTATGATTGTTAATTACGACATAAATTAAACTTGTGATCTTATGATTATTAATAAATCCTTTCATCACTAGGTCAATGTTTCCAACCATCTCCCACAAACTATTTCACAAGCCATGCTTAATTAAAATGGTTTTATTTGGGCAAAATTAGAAATATCGGTATAACGATTATCATCCCATAATTAATTTGGGATCGTCACGCTTTGATATGTCTTTACCATCAGGTTTCTTAAAAGGTTATATTCAAGAATAATAACAATTTCCAAATCAAATAAACGCGATTATATGCATTCAAGATTGCATTTTTCAAATTGCTCTCTACTATTTGATCATGGTTTTAGACATCCCAAGAAGGATCGTTTTAACTGCGAAAAGAAGAATCCTTGAACATGATTAGTAAATAGTAAAGATTAAAACTTTCTAGATAAATCCCAACGATCTTCATCACAATACACAATCTACTTTTATTATCGTCATCATCATAAACATAGCTTATGCTCAATGGCATCCTCATCCATCCTCAAGGGTGCTTCTTCCAAGTGCTCCTCCGGCCACCATAACCGGCAGTGGCGACCCGGCTCTTCACTCTCTCAAACTCTGAAACCTCGCAAGGAATGGTGATCCCTCCTCCACGATGACTAATCCCGAACTCCTCCTCGGCTTCTCTCAGCAAGTCCCCGAAAAGCGGGTGATTGAAGTAAACCACGGGCACTAAAACTCGGCGAAATTCGCCATTCCTTCGACCCACGTACACGGCCAAGTGGCCCTTAGGCACCGTCGTCGTCATCCTCGGTGGTCTTTCCTCAAGCGGGTCTTGACCCTCGAGCACGTAGCCCGACCCGACAGGCTTGCTAGAGAATAAAGACTGGGTCCTCTTGCTCGTCAGGCAGCGGCACCAAGAGAGGAGCTTCGACATAGGATTGATCGTGCGTGGCCCCGATGGCGACGCGCCAAGGCGGCAGTAACCTCGGGAGGGGCTTTGGGTCGGACCCATGATCCACTTGGGGACCCGGAAGAGGTGCTTCTTGAGGCTGAAGCCTCTCGTCTTGTTATTCCTCATGATCACGACTCCTATATTGGGTGGATCTTGACTATGCCTCGATTATAACCCAAAAAAAAAAAAAAAAAAAAAAATTGACTGGATGAACACGATAGAAAGCGCGAGAGAGTTCAACAAGCAGGAGAGGAGACAATGCAATCAAGCGAACGGCCACGGGTCAGCGACCGACATGGCGAGGCGGAAGGCAGTGAGGGAGGATTCGGAGAGGGAGGTGGGAATGTTCGACATGGCTTTCCTGATGATGAAGAAGATGATCTTGAAGGGTGAGGGTAAACGGTGTTGAGATTGTGGTATGTAGCTGCTGCTTTGTGAAGGGAAGAATTGCATTCTTTGCAAGAGTCATTGGGGGGTTGTTTGTATAGGGAAAGAGATGAGATACCTGTTAAAAAAAGAAAAGAAAGTTGACGTGATAACTTGTACATAGTCAATGGAAGAAAGAAAGGAGAAGCTTCGGCCCCTTGGACAAAGTAGTTTAACGCGGAAATTTGTAGAAATAATTAATGGAATTCGGTCCCCTTCAAGTTTAGCTGGCGTCGACATTCTTTAGTTTGTGATATTGATCTTCGAGATGGGGATGATATTCATCTGGAAGGTGTGGGTTTTGGCCTTGAGATACACGAAACACTCTCAAAATAAGAAATTAATAAATATGGATTCGTACCCATGATCTAGGTTATTTGATATTTTTATATTAATAAAACTAAATTTTGAGAAGGCAGACACATAGTATTTCGAATGATCATCGTGTAATATAATCTTTTGTAGAGAAGATTATCCAAAAAATCATAAATTTATTACATTTTTATCAATTTAGTCATAAACCTTTTAATTTTGTTAATTGAGTCGTAAATCATTTCATATTTTGCCAATTGAATTCATAGAGTCCGAAATCACTTACGTAAACACTAACTATGGTCAACCATCTTACGTGATACGGTTGATACTGATGTGAACAATTATTATAATTTTTCAAATTTTTTCTTTTCCTTCTTTTCCTCTTTTTTATTTTTTCCTTCCTTTTCTCTACTTTTATTTTTCTTCTTTCATTTCCCTTCATCGGCCATCATTGGGCCTTGTCGATGGCAAGTGAAGGTCTAACCTCAAGCGAGGGCCGCCCTCGTCTGTCTCAAGTGAGGGATGGCTGAGCCTGGATGGCTAAACCTAGGCTGGTGAGGCCCTCACCTGATCCAATGAGGGGCTCTTGATAGCCCAAGACTAGGCATTCCTCGCCCAAGGCCATCAAGTGCAACCCTTGCTTGAGGTTGATGACCTTCGTCAGAGGGCAAAAGGGAAAAAGAAAAAAGAAAAAAACAAGAAAAGAAGAGAAAGGGAAAAAGAAAAAACGATAGAAGGAAAAACAAAGAAAACAAAAATAAATAAATTCAAAAATATTAATAACATTATTAAAATTTGTTCATGTTAGTGTTGCTCGTACTACGTAGGATGGCTAGTTTTTATGCAACCGATTCATGGCCAAAATTAACCCTATGAATTCAATTGACAAAATGTGAAAATATTTAGGTATTAATTGGAAATAGTAGAATTTTTTGAACCATCTTCCCTATTTTGCACCTCAAATGGATAATTAAGGAATACTCAAAAGGTGCGATGTTTGTGGATATATATTGTTGAGACAAAAATCGAGTATTTTCTAACCTCATCGCAATTGATCTCTCTTAATGATCTGGTGGTATCTAAAAAAGTAACTTTAAATCTCGTATATTAATACAGTAAAACACCATAATTGAGAGTACTAATCACTTGTCAATTGGTATATGCACTCGGTCTTTCATAATATGTGCGGAAAACAACTAGTTCGTAAGCAAGTAAAAAGAATCATTACAAGATAATTTAAATCGAATACGCATGATTATCCCAAAAAAAAAAAAAAAAAAAACGATTAACTAAACGAGAACCCGACCTAGTAATGAATGACCTTTTTCTGATTTTACCACGCTTCTACTCTCATGGTGCATACAAATTATCTTCTAATTGGACTGCGCTGACAATGACAATGGTTTTAGGAAACCAAGGTCTCGTGGAATATTTTATATTCCTTTTGGTGATATTGACCTGCAAGATGTGATTATTTTATCTTGAAGGCCTTGAGTAAGTTCGATGATAATCTTAGTAAAAAGAATTGTTAAATATGGATTAGTACCAAAAATCCAAGTTATTCGACATTTTCGTATTAATAACATTGAAGTTTCAAAAGGCCGGCACCTCATATTTCAAACGATTATCATGCACATATGTTGTTTATGCACGTCAAAAGGAGAAATACTGAATAATCGAAAGCTGTGCAAGGTTTGTGACATTATCTTGCCGAGGAAAATTCGAGTGCTTTTAACCTTTACCCATTAGGTCTCTTCAAACAATGTGGCGGTATCTGAGAAGGTACTTTTAAATCTCCTGAATTAGTATAGTATGGAAACCATGGTTGAGTATTTAATTTGTTATTGCGTTCATGAACTTTAATGAGGATATCAATTACAATGTTTCACACTATGTTAGGTGAACTACTAGTTCATAAATACAAGAAAAAAAAGTTCATAACATTGGGTCGCATTGGCTCATAAGACAGCAACCCCTTCTTTTGAAAAACCTTTAAGACCTGAGACAGAGGCCAGGAAGAGGAGTGAATTGCCTCTTAACAAATTGCCGAGGGGCAGACGATCGGCCTTCCCCTTGTTGATTCTTAGGGACATGAACAACTCCGACGCCCAGCAGTACCACCGGAGTTCGACGCCACCGTGCTGTCTCCCTCCTGCCGCCATTTGCTCACAGCAGTTGCCAGACACCCTCAACCTCTGCCATTTCAAATCTTGTCCCAATATGGGACGATTCTTGATAGGGATAATTTAAAAAACTCTTCATGTTTGTGGGCTCAAAGGGCTGAATTATGCACGTACAAAAATGACTAAACAAGAATTGACCTAGTAATAAAAGGACCCTTTTCTAATTTTACCACGTATCAATTCTCATAGAGCATACCAACTATCTTGTAATCAGACTGCACTGACAGTGACATTGGTTTGGGGAAACAAGGATTTATAGGATATTCTTCACAATCTTTCTAGCTAATGATATAATAATTAGGAGAAAAATTGATGAGAGAGATCTTTCCTTAACTTAATTGGTTTCTTAATGTGGGGATGTTAGCAAGCGACACCATTGCAGGTCGCTTATGAGATTAATTGAATTCTTGATCTCATGATTGATAGTTGATCCGACAAATTATTTCTGTTCGGGCAAAAATGAAGATAAAATATCTCTATAACACTCCGATATTTTTTAGCATCGATGCTTTTTAAAGGTTATTTTTACAAGAATATTAACTAATTGCAAATCAAAAGTGTGCATGATATTCATTTGAGATTACATTTGAACTCCACTAAAATGCATTTCCAAAAAAAAAAATCCACCACTTGATCAGATAGAAGAGGAGCAATTTGAAACTCGCTATGTACATCTCATAAAAAAGATCATTTAAATGCGAAAGGGGGAATCCATCAATGTGATCATTGAGTAGTAAAGACTAGGGGTGAGCGGTTCCAAGTTCCGGTTCGGTTCCATATGGAACCTGGAACCTACCCTCGGGTACAGGTTCCTCATTTTTTGGAACTTGGAACCTACCCGTCAGAACCGAGAACCTGGAACCTACCCTGTCACAGGTTCCAGGGTCGGTTCCAGGTTCCAACAGGTTCTTTTTTTTTTTTTTTCTAATTTTTAGATTTGAACTATAACGTACGCGCATACTCTACAGTCAATTCCCAATAACCTAATTAAGACCTAGCAAATGACAAGAAAGCAGCGGATGGCAACTCCCACTAGCATAATTAAGAACCGGCAACTAACAAGAAAGCAATATCCCATCTAGAAGGAAGCGCCAATATCGTACAATAAAAGGCAAAAGGTAACCTGACAATGCTCCTCAGACAATGCTTGGTTGGAATGACTAATTTGATGCAGATCAGTGTCCATAAGCTCATATGCAATATAAACATCATTGAAAACCTCTCTCTGTGGCGGTGGAATAATATCCCTAATTGCCACAACCTGCATTAACATAATATGACCTCACATAAGCATACAAGAATCATAATAACCGAAAGGCAAGTTCTGTTAAAATTGCCATGCAATACCAGCTTCGCATTGATTAAAGAGCTTATTTTGTATCTCGGCATAGCCACGCCATAAATAAATGTAGCTTCATTAAGGACCGCATGCATGTGGATTCCCATCAATCATAGTTCAAAACTTGTTCTTTATACCAACAAGAACCACTTTCATACCATTACAAATTGCATCCAGTCAGGATATAACCATCTATTCCATCTCTAAGAATGATGAATATCAGTGCCCTTCTATATCAGTACAATAGAAATTAAACTTCTGAAAAGTTCAAAGAAGGGACATTCAACTCTGTAAGTAGCAAAGTGACCATAAGACTTTCTATGTCTTGATGACAATACTCTGATTGGTGTTTCAGTATGTTCTCTGTCTCATTAACAATTGATGCAGAGAAATGGTAACACAGAACAACATGGAGACTAGATTATCTTAAGCAATCGATATCCCTTCTAGTGAAATAGAAGATTCAAAGCTCTACTATTTGCTGCACTAACTCTTAATTCGTTGTCCACGGCAGGAAATGCTAATTTACCTGTACTACACATTCGTTAGACTTAGAACCAAGATGGAGAGCAACGTAAATGCACCATTGCATAATATCGATGGCACTACCGACACCCATAAGCCAACCATCAAAGAAAACAACACACTTCAAACAACCTAGAAAGCCATTCTCAATCACGTAATAGAAAAACTGTAACGCAAGGGATTCACTGACGTTTTCATGGTCCATGTGCTGGAGGAGCTTGATCTCATGGAGGGTCCTCTTTGTGTCGATCTTGTTATAGAAAGCATTAGCAATCTTCTTTATGGCCACGTGCTCATTCGTCTCCGAATTCAAAGCCAAGCTGAAACCCAAAAAAAGGACAACTCAATCAAAAACGAATAATAAAAAGAAAACTTTACGCAGCGCTTCTAATAAGGAGTTAAAACAGAGCAAGTCCAAGAATCACTGAATCAGTCACTCACTCCCTACGCTGGTATTACCCCAAGATCGTACAAATGAAATTCACAGCATTTGATGGTATTACCCCAAATCGTACCCTTGGAGAGAAGGTCCAGAAATCCAATTTTACCGGGTGAGCGGCATCCGGCGCTGAGCAGCAAGCAGGGACGTCGGTTGCTGGTCTTCAGGGCAACGGCGTCAGGCGTCGTGACTGTTGGCGTTGGGTCATCAGAGCAGAGGCGGAGACAGCAACAGCGGCGTTGTGGGTCAGAATCGGAGACCTAGTGACCAAAGGCGGTGGGTCGCGAGCAGAGACAGCAGAATCAGCGTTGTTGGGGCTTCTGCTCGTCGGGGCTTCTGGCGCGAGCAAAGGCGGTGGGTCGCGAGCGGAGACGAGCTCGGCTCAAATCTGCTTGCGTTGGGTAGTTAGCGACAGGCGTCGAGGCAGAGCACGGTAATGACGGGCGTCGAGCGGCGAGGGTTCGCGCGAGCGACGTCGGTGACTGGCGTCTAGCGGTGGTGGCCTTGAGAGCGAGTGGCGTCCGGTGGCAAGACTCAGAGCGGCGTCCGGCGAGACTCTGAAAAACAGAAAGTGAGGGGGTCAGGAGTCTCTAGGGAGGGGGGTTCCTTTTGGAACCCTAACCAGTTCCAAAACCAGTTCCACGACCGGTTCCGGTTCCCGGAAAAATGGAACCGGGAACCGGAACCGGTCCTTTAAGAACCTGGAACCGAGCCAGAACCTCCGGTTCGGTTCTCCGGTTCCCGGTTCTACCTGGGAACTGCGCTCACCCCTAGTAAAGACTAGAATTTTCAAAAAAAAAAAATCGAACTTTCTCCAAATCCTTCCTCTTAGGTGGTGCTTCTTCCAAGTGCTCCTCTGGCCATTGTAACCCGTGGCGGCGGCGGCGGTGGCGGCAACTTGGCTTTTCACTCTCTCGAACTCCGAAAGCTCGCAAGGAACAATGATCCCTCCTCCGCCGTGACTGAACCCAAACTCCTCCTCGGCTTCTCTCAACAAGTCCCTCAAGAAAGGGTGATTGAAGTCGACAACAAGCACCGAAACCTAGCGGAATTTGCCGCTTCTTCGAACCACGTACACGGCCAAGTGACCTTTAGGCACTATCGCCTCTGCTGCCGCGGCGGCTCCTTCCTCGATCGGATCTTCACCCACGGTCACCTCACCTGGCCCGGCGGGCCTACCCAAGGGTGAAAACCTAGCCCTCTTGCTCATCAGGCGGCGACACCAGGAGATGAGCTCCAACACAGGGTTGGCCACTTGTGGCCCCCTTGACAACCCACCAAGGCGGCAGCCGGCAGTAACTCGCGGAGGGGTCTCGGCCCTGTTAAAGATAGTGAATTGAAGATAGTATTTGTGGCAATGCATAAGGAAAAAGAAGCTAAAAAAGAAGTTCGTGACTACTGATGATGTGCTCGTGATGACTGATGCTATGCTCGTGGCTACAAGGAAGAAGCATTGAAGATAGTGAATCCAAGACCGACATGAAGAGAGAGTCTATTTTTTCATCACACGCGTTTGTAGAGCTTGAAGACTTTAAAAGTAAACACACGTGTTCTAATACATTAGGGTGGTTATTCTGTTAGATATAAAACCGAAGTTGTTAAGCCGGTGTTGAGTCTGTTCATTTTTTGATCGTCCTCTTCCTAAGTCTCTTGTAAGGTACTGTGGTTTTCCAATATATGTAGATCGAATACAGAGTATAGCATAGAAAGAGAGAGACGAAGAGAGTAATCGTAGAGCAGAAGTAAAAGCTCTTAGTTGAATGTATGCTTTGCTCTTTGATTCAAGAAATACAGAAATCTTTCTTCTACATCTTGTGTTTTTTTGTTCTTTGTTTCTTCACATGGTATCAGAGCTTCCTGAGAACTCTAGCTTCCTCTACTATACTGCTCGAAGTCTTATAGAGTCTGTGTGATCAAGACGACAACAAGAAGATCAAGAGCAGAATTTGGTTTTTGTTTGATAGTAGTCGAGAAAGCTTATCTTCAAAAGTTTTTGGAAATACATAATGGCAGCAAGGATACAGAAATATCCATTTCCAATTCATGTCAATATAGCCAACTTTGTTACAATAAAATTAGCTGAAGATAATTTCCTACTTTGGCAAGCACAGTTTCACAGGTTCTTGCAAAGTCAGGATCTCTTTGGATTCATCAATGGCGAAACACCACCACCAGCTCAAATGATGCAGGTCGAGATCGAAGGTAATGAAACAAAAGTGGTGAATCCTGATCATACATATTGGATGAAGACTGATCAGTTAATCTCATCTTGGATAAGCGGAGTAGTGTCTGAGAACATTTTAAGCTTGATCATTGGGCTAGAGACATCATATGAGGTATGGCGGACTCTTCTTAATCGTTTCACACAAAAGTCAGTGGCAAAATAATTCGAACTAAGGGGAAAACTGCAAGCATGTCAGAAAAGAGATAGAACATTGAATGTTTATCTTCGAGAGTTTAAGTCCATTTGTGATCAACTTAATGCCATTGGAAAACCTATTGATGAGATAACCAAGATGTTTGGTGTTCCCATGAGATAACCAAGATGTTTGGTGTTCTCAAGGGATTAGGTTTAGAATATGAAAGTTTCATAACAACAATGTATTGCTTAAAACCTCAACCAACTTATGATGAGGTTTTCTCTCAGCTCAAGAGATTTGAAACTAGGCTATAGACATATTCTGTGAACCAATATAATCCTAATGTAGCCTACTATGGCCAAAGAAAGTCTACTGGAATTCTGCAAAACTCTAACTTCAGAAATCAAAGAGGAAATAGTCGAGGAGGATATAGCTATGGCAAGGGACGTACAATGAATACTAGAGATCGTGGTAATGACTATGTTGAGACAGGAAGAAATCAACATTACAGGATGAATAACCTGAATCTGAATCAAGAAGATCAAGTTAACAAGTTGTCACACAACTGGTCTAACTATAGACAGGGGTTCAGACCATATACAAATCCTTCTCAAAAGTATCAAGTTACTAAGTCATATCCACCACAAAGGGGGTGTTTGGTTGGGCATTCCCAAGGGCCTTTGGGGGCCCAAAGCCCCTTGGGAGAAATTTTGGGTGTTTGGCAAGGGTTTTTGAATGCCCATTTGCGAAATGCGGGCATTCCACATGCTCAAAGCCCAATGCTGGGGTAGGGCAACTTTGAGCATTCAGCATTCTCCCAATGCAAGCTCACTATTCACGCTTCTTCCCCATGACTTCTTCGAGTTCTTCGCTGCCGCCTTCATTGTCAACGCCGCCTCCGCCTCTGCCGTCGACGCTTTCCTCTTCTGCAACAGATCCATCCTCTTCGACGAGCGCGAGCAGCACTGGTCAACTCCTTCGGCTCGTGAGAACTAGGACTGAAGCCGCTAGATCTGGCCGTTGGAGGCCAAATCTGGCAGTCTGGAGGCCAGATTTGGTCATCCAATGACGAGATCTGGCTGTCCAACGGCCAGATCTGGCCTTCACCCCCCTCGACCAACCCGACGGCCCTCCTGCCCCGCCGTTCTAGGATGCCCCCAACTTCGAGTTCTCCATCAGCCCCACCGCCGCCTCCACCGTCGACGCCTTCCTCTTCTGCGGCAGATCCATCCCCCTTCGACTCCTTCGGCTCGCACAAATCAAGCCATCTAGTGGCCAGATCTGGCCGTCCGGCATCACTGGCCGCCGGATTTGATTTTCATATTAAAAAGAAAAATTAAAAGCAAAAGTCCATTTGTAATAAGTTTTGCCAAATGGTATTTTTACACAAGTCACTTTTCAATGCTTAATTTGCTAAACACCTAAGCATTCCCGAAAACCCCTTTACCCTAAAGATATTTGCATTTGGCCAAGGGCATTTCCCCAAAGCCGAACCAAATGGGCCCAAAGTGCAGCATTTGATCAGAATATGCAGAATGTGAAAATAGCAAATAATAGTCCATTAGAATGCCAAATCTGTAAAAGACTAGGACATACAGCACTTCGATGTTGGTATCGCTTTGATAATTCATATCAAGCAAATGAAATACCAACTACACTAGCAATAATGCACATTGAAGAATCTCATGGCACTTAATGGTATCCAAATATAGGAGCCTCAGCTCATATCACTACAGACCTTGGTATGCTTCAATACTGTTCTTTATATAGTGGGACTGATATTGTTATGATAGGAGATGGTTCTTGTTTATCAACCTCTTATGTTGGTGATGGCTTATTGCATACAAAAACTAGCTCTTTACCACTAAATGATGTATTGATAGTCCCTGAAATAAAGAAAAATCTACTTTCTGTTTCGAAGTTAACAGATGATTATCCCTATTATTTTATTTTTGACAAACATGGGGTATATCTGAAGGACAACTGCAACAATACAACAGTGAGGCTAGAAAGGAAAGTCAAGGGACTATATCAAGTCAACCCTAAAGTCACAAAAGTTTTCTTCACTCAAATTCAAAAAGAAGTAGGAGAAGACTTGTGGCATCAGAGGCTGCCACATACTAGTTTAAAGACAGTGAAGTATTTGCAGGGTCAGCACCTAATTCAATGTAATTCAAGAACTCAAAGCATATGTAGTAGTTGCCAGATTGCTAAGAGTTCAGCTTTACCCTGTCCTATGTTAGACTATACATCTAATACTCCCCTAGAAAAGATACATTTGTGATGTTTGGGGACCCTCACCAGTTCGGTCTTTTCAAAAATTTCAATACTATGTCATTTTTGTGGATAATTTCTCTCGATACAGTTGGTTGTATCCAATGAAACAAAAGTTAGAATTTTATGACATCTTAGTCATGTTTCAAAAGCAAGTCGAGAATCAATTTGATCATAAGATCAAAATCTTTCAGTGTGATGGAGGAGGTGAGTTCACCAGCAACAAAGTTTAGAATGATCTACAACAATGTGGAATTAAATAGAACATTTCCTATCCTTATACACCAGAACAAATGGACTATCTAAAAGAAAACATCGACATGTGGTCGAGTTAGGACTAGCAATGCTATACCATGCCAAAGTACCCTTAAAATACTGGGTAGATGCCTTTATGACAACAAATTACATCATTAATCTGCTTCCTACTTCTAAGCTCCATATGAATTCACCCTACAATAAATTGTACCAACAGAAACCAAGCTATACACATTTAAGGGTCTTTGGATGTGCTTGTTATCCTTGCCTCATACCATATGCACAACATAAGCTTGATCCAAGATCTCTTATATGCATATTTTTGGGATATAGTGAAAGACATAAAGGATATCGATGTCTTCTACCCACTAATGGACATGTCTATGTAAGTCGTCATGTGGTATTTGATGAATTAGTTTTTCCTTTCACCAATCGACTACCAACTGAGTATCATCAAGGTATAGACTTGTACAAACAATGGATAAATGGAGTAACCTTTCTAGACTCTATAACTACAGAACAAGTTCAACCTAAGTCCAATGAGCATATGAGACATTTGCAAGATACTAGATTGATACAGAATATCCACACTCATGCATCAGATTCTACTGAATTACCACAAATGCATACTAAGGAACCAGTATGTTCTATGTCAGCACTGCCAGAGATCAATACTGATCAAGCACAAAGCAGTTCTCCAGACAACACACAAGGTATATTATCTGTTCATCCTATGCAAACCAGATTAAAATCTAGAATAGTCAAACCTAATCCTAAATATGCATGCTTGGTTGAATATAAAGTTCCTCTCGAACCAAAAACAGTCAAATCTGCACTCGCAGACAGAGGATGGTATCAAGCAATGCAAGATGAAATGGATGCCTTATACACAAACCATACATGGGAATTAGTGCCTCGAACTGATCACATGAATGTCATAGGGTGCAAGTGGGTGTTTAAAACTAAACTTATTGCAGATGGTCAGCTTGACAGACTCAAAGCAAGAATAGTAGCTAAGGGGTTTCATCAAGAAGAAGGTATTGATTTCACAGAGACCTTCAGTCCTGTCATTAAACATGCTACTATTCGAATTGTTCTTTTTGTGGCAATGACAAAGCATTGGCCAATCCATCAACTCGATGTTAAGAATGCCTTCCTACATGGCACTTTGAATGAAACAATGTATATGCAACAGCCACCAGGTTTTATACATCCTTAGAAGCCTCATCATGTATGTCTACTTAAGAAATCCTTGTATGGTCTTCATCAAGCACCACGAGCCTGGTTTGATAAATTCGGTAACTTCCTCCTTGAGAATGGGTTCTCTTGCAGCACCACTGATCCCTCATTATTTGTGTTTCATCATGGCTTAGACACCATACTATTATTGCTCTATGTAGATGATATTGTGCTCACTGGTAGCTCAGCTCACTTACTTTCCCACTTGATTCATCTACTAAGCCTTCAATTTCATATGAAGGATCTTGGTCTTCTGCATTACTTTATGGGAATTGAGGCTAAACAAACTTCACAAGATTTATTTCTTTCTCAGACCAAATATGCTCTTGATCTACTTACTTGAGCTAATATGAAAGACTGCAAACCTATTTCTACTCCTCTCTCATTACGATCTGTAGCCATGACAACTGATAACACATTATTGCAGCATCCTCTTGAGTATCAAAGTCTTGTGGGTGGACTTCAGTATCTCACTATAACTCGTCCAGATATTGCTTATGCCACTAATCTTCTCTGTCAAAAGATGCAGCAGCCCACATTAGGTGATTTTCACAAGCTCAAAAGGGTTCTTCGATATGTGAAAGGCACTGTTGCTCTTGGATATTCATTCTAACAGCTTCATGCATTTTAATGGTTTTGCTAATGCTGATTGGGCAGGGTGTAGGACAACCAGGCGATCTACCACTTGTTTTTGTACATACCTTGGCTCCAACCTCATTTCTTGGTCAGCAAAACGACAATCTACGCTCTCTCGTTCCTCAACAGAGGCTGAATATCAAGCTTTAGCCTCAGCTACAGCTGATCTTACATGGGTTAGTTTTGTACTTCGAGACATTGGCATCGGTTTATCTGCTCTAACATCTCTCTTTTGTGACAACAAGTCAGCTATTGCTCTCTTACTTAACCCTGTTTTACATGCTCGCACAAAGCATATTGAAGTAGACTTTCATTTTGTTTGTGAAAAGGTTGCTTCCGGATCCTTAATTGTCTCTTATACTCCCAGTACTTACCAAATTGCAGACATCTTTACAAAATCTTTACCTCGCTTCCTACATTTTACTCTTCATACCAAATTGGGTTTGGGGTGTTTACCACCTCCCAATTTGTGGGGGATGTTAAAGATAGTGAATTGAAGACAGTATCTGTGGCAATGCATAAGGAAAAAGAAGCTGAAAAAGAAGTTCGTGACTGTTGATGTTGTGCTCGTGATGACTGATGCTATGCTCTTGGCTATAAGGAAGAAGCATTGAAGATAGTGAATCCAAGACTGACATGAAGAGAAAGTCTGTTTTTTAATCACATGTGTTTGTAGAGCTTCAAGACTTCAAAAGTAAACACACGTGTTCCAATACATTAGGGCGGTAATTCTGTTAGATATAAAACCAAAGTTGTTAAGCTGGTGTTGAGTCTGTTCATTTTTTGATCGTCTTCTTCCTCAAGTCTCTTGTAAGGTACTCTGGTTTTTCAATATATGTAGATCGAATACAGAGTATAGCATAGAAAGAGAGAGACGAAGAGAGTAATTGTAGAGCAGAAGTAAAAGCTCTCAGTTGAATGTATGCTTTGCTCTTTGATTCAAGAAATACAAAAATCTTTCTTCTACATCTTGTGTTTTTTTGTTCTTCGTTTCTTCACAGGGACGGGCCGGCAACCCACTCGGAGACCCCGGGAGAGGTGCTTCTGGAGGCCGAGGCCTCCTGTCTCGTCGTTCCTCCTGCTCATGTTCGACCAAGCAAGAACAGAACCTAGTAATTTAGGACCGGTTCTGACCATGGCCAAGCATCAAGTATCCTTTTTATTGGACCGCAATGACAGTGACGATCGGGCTAAGAAACCGAGGTCTCGTCTCATATTCTTGGCAAAATTTCTTAAGCTAGTGCTATAATAATTTGCAGAGAAATTGCATGGAGAGTGCAGAGAAGTCTCCGGCTAGTCGATTCTAATTCAGGTTTTCGGATTCGGATTACCGAGAGCGAAGGTTCGGGTCACTAGGTGAGAGATTCGAGCTGGCTTCTAGCTCTGGACCCGGTCGCTTCCTCGAAATTGCGCGCGTTGTCGAGTCAAGAGTCAAGACTGAAAAGGAAATGCGACTGTTTCTATTTCCACGGATATGAACAATTCCACACCTTTTTATTTTTATTTTTCAATTTTTAACCCCCCTCCCCCACTAATGATACATGGACAATCAAGTTCAACTTTGGCAATACTCGAGTCAAACGGCCCCAAGGGTCGCGAAGCTTGACTCGAGCAGACGATTTAAAAATGGGTGAGCCTGAATATCTAATTTAGGAGAGTGCAAAGGAATTGAGAATCGCTCGAAACTAGATCGGATTAGCCCGGAATCAGTAATTTTCATGGGAACTGGCCCAATTCACAATTTCATTTTATTGGAACCGGTGAATATTGATCCAATTTTCAATTCTTGGTGTGGAACTGCCACCGGTATTAAGTTTTAAATTTTCATATGGAAACCCTAATTTTCTTTTTGTCTCTATCCATCTCTCGCCTTACTCATCTCATAGCCTTGCCTCCCTTTCTCACTCTTGCTTTTGCTGGCCTCTAGCCTTGTTGATCCCTCTCTCACTCTTGTCTACATCACCTTTGTCCTTGTCGCTTCCTGTATCATTCTCGCTCTCACTCGCCTCTGATCTATGGTCTCATTGCCTGATCTCAAATCCTTTTCCAAAGTGAAGACATTTTGACTTGTTCCATAGGTCCGTGGAACCAACCTACGGAACCAACGGATGGTTCCCTGTATCAATTTTTCAAAACCGGTCTCAGTGGGGGTAGAAACCGCCCGTCCTCAAACCCAGTCACCCCTAATCTAATCGACTGGAGCTCCAGCATGCTCAATGCTTAAAAAAGCAGCTTGGATCTCCAATTTTGGAACACTTCAGATCCGATCGCACACGGGAAGCGGGCTTCCGACTTGTAAGCCCAAAAGGCTCGACCCGGCCCAATAAGAGGCCCATTTCTCCTCTCTCTTTCTCTCTCTCTTGCAGGCCTTCAACGAATCGAAGAAGGCGAGAGAGGAGAAAGAGAGAAACGAACCAGCGGAGTACACAGGGAAAGTGAAGATCCGGCGAGGCGGTGGAAGAGGATCTGGCGCTTACGAGCTAGCCACGTCCGAAGTTCACGTCGGGAAAGCGGAGACGGCGGCGGAGTGAGCGATCGCGCGGGCCGCCGGTGGCCGCCCCCCCATTGCGCCGTCGCGGCGATCCGCGGGAGGACGCGGGAGAGCGGCGTCGGGGGAGAGCTTTCCGGTCCGGGAGGATCCGGAGCCCGGGGGATCCCCGATGGTGGGCGATGCGAGCCTGGAGTTGCAGGAGGCCGGCTGGGAGGAGCTGAGGAAGGAGGCGAGGAAGATCGAGGGCGATCTCGACGTCAAGCTCAATTCCTATGCGAAGCTCGGGGCCAGGTTCTCGCAAGGAGGTTGTTTCTTCGATCTCTCCTCGCCGTTCCGCGATGCGCTGTGACGGCGAATCTTGCTCTTATGCCTATGTGCATTCTTTTGGATTTTCGTAGTTGGCGGTTGCTAGATTGGGATCGCTTTGCGGGGGATTTTTGGCCGTTAGTGATGCGGAAACTTGAAGTGAGTGGAGGCTGGCTCCTCGCCTGTTGTCAATCGGAGCGAAATCGCTTTGTGTAGAATTTATGTTTGGTGTGCAGATTGTAACAGTTCGAGTCCTCGAAGCGAGTTGCAGTTTTTCTAGTTGAATGATGAAAGATTGAGAAAGAAACGAAGAGAGAGGGAGGTCGCACGAATGTGGATTGCTAGGGCAGCAGCAATGTGGCTAGTTATCTGGAATGTGGCAATTGCCGGTTTTCTTGTCTGTTGCAAAAGAACAAATGGGTTGCTGCCTAGTAAAGTTTGAATACTTCAGAGGACTAATTCCATCTTAGGGAAATTTAGGCATGGATATTATCCAAGCACAATGCGTCGAATTGAATTGGAAAACAGCTCAACGAATTGGTGTTCCTAGTTACTGGCTATCTATGCGCATAAGATATCTGTTGGATTCTAATACTTTCAAAGTCCTCTTTGGTCCTCTGTCTGAATTAAGCAAGAAAGACTACATTTCAGCTTTCATGCTGTTTCTGTCTAAAGTACAAGAATGGGTCTCAAATGTTATTCAGCTTGGTATTTATTGTTTGAAGTGTTGTTTTGAAATTTTACTATTTTGCTCTTTCTATTTTAGGATTTTAAAAACACTGCTACAGGTTCTGTGTGTTGTCCTGCAGTTACGTACCGTGAATTCCCTACTTTAGCATCATCCTCGGTAGTTTATTCCTCCTGGATGGTCCTGTCTTAAAATGACAAGTGCAAAGATCTGCAAATCAAGAATAACACATTTTGGGGAACAGGATTTTTTGTCATTCCCATTACAATGATTGGTCAAATTGGTTATGAATGTCTTCTTTTTGCCAATTGTCTGCTTTATCCAGGATGTTTTACCTTGTCAGTATGGAGTTGCTTACAGGTTATTATGACCATGCCGTCTTTCTAGAAATCCAACAAGCCATATTTATCTGCTCCTATACCAAACATTTAAGCTGCAATTCAGTTAAAGATGGATAATTGTATTCCTCACATATTTGTAATGCCAAATGCTAATAATTTACTTGCTGAACTTTGTTCATGTTTTTCTATATCTTCTTTTCTGTTCTTTGTTTCCTAGGTGTTCTTCTAGATGCAGGTTACTGGTAGCATTGCTGGATTCCTTATAAATAAAGCTTCAATTCTTAGTTATCTCTGATATTGAGTTGTTCAGGTTATGTAGACACTGGGTCACCAACTGTTGGGTCCAGCAGGTCATGGAAGTCAATGGAAATGGAGATCCAGTCATTGCTTGAGAAACTATTAGACACGAATGAAGCTATGAGTAGATGCGCTGCATCTGCTACTCCCACTACCTCAGTAACTCAAAAGTTGGCAAGACATAGAGACATCCTTCATGAGTTTACCCAGGTTTCCTTTGTTTTATACTTTTCCAATTCCAACGTTCCTGAAAATATACTATATTGTCACATTGGTGAGCATTTCATGCCATAAGATATGTGATGAGGGTGACTAAGATATACTACAAACTTGGGCCTGGTAGTCTGTAACTTTTTGAAAAGTTCTTTGGTGGTAGACCTAATAGTTTTCTGACAGTGGCATCCAACTTGGATCCCTCCCTCCCTAATTAGAGATTATTTGATGTAATGAAATTGCTGGCTGTTGGTGCAAGCTTCCACCACTATGCTTTGCCTATCATGTTGCTAATTTCGACATCAGCAGATCTTTATTTCATACTACAACAAAAAAAACTCTTTTAAAAGCAAGGGATGTATATATTTTTGTTGTCTACTCTGCTCGAGAGGATGTACATCATTTAATTCAAATTACTCTTTGAGTTCATATGGTTTTTAAATGCATCATCTTTCAAAAAGATGTATTATAATATAGAGAGTTCCATTCATAGGTGAACTTAAGGTTACATTGACATGGTTCAAACTAATTTCATCTAGGCCATCTATGTGAGTTTCAAATTGTTATTTACCTAGTTGACGAGGTCATTGGGATATTGTGCTCTGCATTTACTCCTCTAATTCGGGTTTCCTTCTCATAAAATATTAAGTAACCGCATGATTTACGACTTAAATACCTCCTTCTGAATGCCATTGGGTGGAAAAAGATGGATTGCCCAAGGGTCTGGACTTTGTTGGCCTGCTTCTGACTTCTTGATCTCATTAACTTGATCAATAAGCTCGTGGGATCTCATTCTTGTACTTTTAATTTGCTCATGTGGCTGGTCAAAAATGATTCTAGGTGGCTGCATTAATGTTGAGTAAATACCAAGCGTGCTCCATGTTCTTTCTGTTTAAGACGGTGTTGACAGATTATAGGCTAGAGTTCTCTGTAAAAGTTGAAATTATTGGAGAGTTTCCCTCTGTTTCATGCATACAGGTTTCAGCTGCAAAGTCTTCATTTGCTAAACCTCTTTACCATTCATAGAAAAATGCATCTTTAGGCCTTTTTTTCCTTGGTTATTTCATCCATGAAGTTGTGGCTTGTCATCCAGGTGATGTATTTGGATTCTTGATCAGTTAGATTACCACAAAAGTGCCTAGAAGATGTGGAAGATTGAATTTGCGCCAAGCTTTAAAGTTTTGCCACTTGACAGATTGTCATTCATTTTAATTCTCCCATTGGAAACAAATTTTTTGGGTGGAAATGCTGCCTATTTTTAACAAAAAGCATTATCAAGTTCTTCATCCTTACTATAAACACTTTTTCAGGTGTAAGCTGCTCAATAAGTTGGATTTGTATCTTGTTGAAGTAATAAAAGACAATATGCTGCTGTATAATAAATATCTCATTGTCCAGTTGGAAATTTCTGTTTGTTAGGAGTTCAGACGTATCAAGGGAAACATCAGCTCAATGAGGGAACATGCGGAACTTCTCAGTTCTGTGAGGGATGACATCAGTGAGTATAAGGTGAGCATCTATAAGATCCTACTTTACTTACATCTGATAATGCTTGGTTTTCTTTTCCCTTTTTCTGTTTTTGGGACCTTAGACCTCTCTAATTTGCTTCCTTGCAGGCTTCTGGGAGTATGTCTCCACGAGTGCAATTACTAAGAGAAAGAGCTTCAATTCATGGAAGCATATCCCATGTAAGTCTCATTGTATCTCTTTTGTCATTGTACATATGTTCGAGAAAGGATGTTCCTTTTTGTGTACCAATCAAAGTGGTCTTGTTTATTTACTCAAGATAGGATGAAATAAGATGATAGCAGCCAGTAAACAATAAGATTTGTGAATTAATGTACCAAGTGATGGTTGATTTTTGAGGGCAGCAATGTAACCAAATTTACTCAGCTTGATTACAGATTTGTTATGAAAAGGAAGATCAAAACTTTAAGAGTCTAAAAAGTATATGAAAAGCCACTAAAGTGAAAGGTTGCGCCACGTACTCTAAAATGGGGATGAGTAACTAGACAAGTGTACAATTTATTGGAAAAACTGTCTGGTTTATACAGATTCTATTTGATGTTGTAATACATAAAGCTTTGCCCACGGAATTTAGGATAGGTTCCTTCAATAGAATCTGCAACTCTGCCTGGAGGATATGTGCACATATGGTAGTTTTTATTTGTTTGACACTTTGAGAATACTGAGTGACGCATTTGTCTTTCTGTCTGTTGTACTCCTATAAGAGATTTGTTTAACCGTTTGTCTATATATCACTTCCAAGTTTCCTCTCCTTGACCTTTGAGGATACTGGGTTTTGGTAGTTGCTTTTCATATAAGGGAATTATCATGAGGATGCAGTTAGCGTGCACTGTGTTGTGTGTTCTCGCTTTTTTCACTTGCACATATGAATGCTTGTTGATATGTGTGGATATAGATTATTCATGGCAGACCAATATATCCTTTTGTGTTGGACTGCCAACCTGGAAGAAGTTATCATGATCCCTTCTACCCTCCTTCCATCAGATGAGCAAATTTGATTTTCTCTTTTCGTTTTTGTGGTGACCAATTGTTTCATGTATCAGATATTCTTTCAGAGCCGTTCAATATCTTACTGGTAAATTCTTGTTTACGTGTATGCAGTTATGAATGCACATACAGATACACAAACTTGCTTGAAGTCTGACCAAAAAAAAAAAAAAAAAAAAACTTGCTAGAATGTATCTCTATATGCAAACGTGTGTTTCATCTGTATGATCGTACAAATTTTCAGTTTCTAGATAGAGAAGAATCAAATTTGAGAGGGGCCTGATAAACGAATAGTCTGATGTTCTCTCCCTCGAGAGTATCACTTTGAGGCTTGTTTAAATGACAGTTTTCCCAATGAGCTGGCAGTTGTAGAATGTACCCTCTTGATGATAGTTTATATTTGTTTGTGCAGATAGATGATGTGATTAGCCAAGCTCAAACAACAAGAGCAGCTCTAGGCTCTCAAAGGGGTCTCTTTGGGGATGTTCAAGGGAAAGTGAAGCTCTTAAGTGACAAGTTCCCTGTAATTCGTGGCATCCTAGGTACTTGGATAACTTTCACTGGAACTTTTTTCTGCCCTTATTTCATTTTGATTATATATTGAACTTATAAGTGGTTAATGCAGGCTCAATAAGAAGGCGGCGATCGAGAGACACTCTTATTCTCTCTGCTGTTATTGCTGCCTGTACATTGTTCCTTATAATCTATTGGCTCTCAAAATAGTAAGAAAGTGATATCATCGCAGAAAAATTGGGAGTTATCTGCTATTTTAGGAATTTTGCTTCTGTAATTTGCTCGAGCATATTCTTTCTTTCAGACCTTGTGATACACGGTTGCAACTTTCTGATGTTAGTGAAGATTATTCTTGCATTTAAATGACCATCTATCCAGCATCATTGAGGTGGTTGGGGATTCCATTACTGTGGTCCATGGGAAACTCGGGCTTTGCTTATGAACCCACGAGCGAAATATCAAAGCAGCATCGGCTTTCAAACTATTCATCAGTAGAGTTCACGGAGTGGAATGGTGGTTTCTTGTCATGTGTCCATGAATCAATTGCCCAAAGTTTACGGCTCATCCGTGTTGAATCTGCATTTACCTTGCATTTACCTGGCTGACAAGTACAATGACAGTTCATCAAGCTATATCCTTTTCCTTTGCACTGCTGTGTGATTCCAGTATGATGCATGTGACTTTTATGTGTTTTGCTTGTTCCGACGCTTCCATGGGTTCCACAGCTAAATATATGGGTCATTCTTCGCTGGCCTTCTTGTGGTCCAAAAAAGACAACTTTCTGGAACTCTGTTCCGAGGATTTTCGCGTTATCTGCTCACGAAGAGGAGGTATCGTTGCCTATTTACGTTTTCAGATTTCTGTTATGAGCTATAGCATTCATGCACCGTCTTGTGATGCATGTCCTCTGCCTTAGCCTTTCCATTCTAGGGATAAAGGTCGTGTGCTAGATCAGACCAATCGAAACACCGAGTGAGTCTTGTCAGACAAAGTCGATAGCTTATTTTGTATGCGTGACATTGTCGAATTTGTCGCTGTTTCATTGTAAGAAGAGAGGGAAGTTTTGATGTGCTACAACGTTCGAATATCATTGCGAGTCACACTTGGTAGCCGAGCATCGAGCAAGAACTGGTAGGCCAATCCCTTTTATAACATTTTCAGGCAGAAACCTAAAGGTGTCAATAGGCCTTGGGCGTTTCCGGCACTTGCTTAGGACTAGTCCGTGATATAACGTGAGGAAAAGTCAAATTTCGTCTCTTCGTGTATCTTCAATTTACCGCATAGGACAGAGTTATATTTGCTCATGTATCTGAAGTACCTTTAACCACGAGTGGCTCGCATGTTTTTGAGTTTTGACTTGCTCTTTGTTTTCTTTTTCCCCCTTCTTATTTTATCAAAGGATTTATTACTTAAACATTAATGTGGGTTAATTTTATTTTTCTAATTTTATCTTGTACTTCAAGGGAAAATAAATAGATAAACTTGTTGCTCTATGATACATATAGTATCTCTCTTTTCTGTTGACCTCATTTGTTGGTATTTCAATTTGTACTTGATTTGGTACCTATGCAATATTATAGTTGGGGTAATTCATATGACCTATATTCATATGCCAAATGGTTCGACGGCCCTTAGCCCAATCAGGCGAGGGCCATCGACCCATGGTGAAAGGGGTGAGGGTTCACGGGCCCTCACCGCCGGTCGGCTGGGATTGCTGGCCCCTGGCTAGGGCCCGATGACCCTAGCCAACCCTCCCCCCTCCACTGCCGGTTAGAGCCGACGGCGGGGAGGTGGCGGTGGCGGTGGCGGCGAGATCAGCCCTCAGCCACCTGCTCTCTTCCCCCTTTTTTATTTTTTTTTTTCTTTTTATTTTTTAAATATTTTTATTTTATTTTTAAATATTGTAATTAAATTAAATTAAATTAATTTTTATATTAATTTTGTTTGCCATATTAGCTTGTAAAATGGCATTGTTTTGCACTTTCTTTGCCGGAAAATCGTCATATTAACATTTTGGCCAAATTTTAGCCGGAGTGACACTTAAGTGATCTATTTTACTCTGATTTTGGCACTTAGGTATCACTTTCCAAACTTTTAGCACTTAAGTGTTCCCTTGTGTCAAGTTTTAGCACTTTAGGTGTTTGCAATTCATTTTTGATTTAGAAGTTGAAAGGATCTAATCAAATTGAAATGATCCAATTTGATTTCTGTCTCAACTTTGATTATATCTTATTTTATTGTAAATGACAATCAAAATATTACCTATTTGAATAACTTTCTTTGATATCGATGAGAGAGAAAAATGATATTATCTTTCACTCGGTCAATTAATGATCAATGTAAATCAAGTCATCGTAAATGGAAGAATTGGTTTTTCACATACCTCAAGCTAAAATCCCAAAAAATAAAAATGCTAAAATTCAAGATACACAAAGGAAAACCAATAATAAGAAAAATGTTTCCCTTTTTGAATAATCAATTTTTCCACAAATAATCTCCTGATAATTATCTATTATGGACACAATCAAAAGCTACAACCAAGACCCTCACTCTCTTTTGTTTTGCTTTTTATTTTATTTTGCGTTAATATCATGAAAAATGTCAGATTGATAAAGACGTGATAAATTTATCTTTCATTAGTCTTTGTTAAATCTTGTAGTCAAATTGTTGAATTGAATAACACGTTATAGTTGACAAATATATTGATTTTAGGGTTTTCTTTTTTGTTTGTCAAATATGTACTAGTTTGTGATTTTTTTTGTATTAATCCAATTTAATTGAAATTATAATAGAATAAATTTATCACAAATATATCAATGTCACGTGTGTACCAATTTAGAAATTCTGGTGATTGAAAAATTGGTTTGAAGAAAATTTGCCCTGGATCTATCAATTTAAAATTTTTCCAGATATTAATTTTCTTATGTTTGGCCTTTTCCTCTTGTCAACATGCCAATTTTGTCAATCTGGAAAATGTTTATATTGTCAATAGGACAGGAAGTTGCTAAAATCAAGGTCCACGTGGTACGGCCAGTAGACGTTGATGCTTCATTAGGAGGAGGAGGAGGGGCAAGGGCGGGGCCCATCGCCTGAGCTGCTCCGACGCTCACGCGGCAGTCGCCCTTCCCTCCCGCCAGTCGACTCCTCCCCCTTTGACATGACGTGACTCCTTTTGGTTTCTCATGGCGAATTAAAACTCAAAAGAGGAAGAAAAAAGAGGAAGACGACAGACCCCTCGTTTGTCTACCGGGCCACCAGCCCAACACATACATTCCCTCCTTCCCATTTATGCTCCTGTCTTGAGCAAAGAAAAAAAAAAAAAAAAAGACACATTAAAATTATTAAAAATTATGTATAACGCTCATTTTAGTGTCAAAAATCTTTATCGACTCATTTAAGTATCAAATTGAAAAAAAAAAAAATCACTTAAGTCTCAGCAACAAGAAATTCTGATGAAATTAATTACGTAACAGTTATAAATAAAATTTTTAAGTGAGATGTCATAATTTTTTAAAAACCAAGTTCACGTGAATGTGCAAAACAATGTCAATTAGTCCAATGTGGCTGGATAATGAAAAAAAAGAGAAAACGACATCTGTCCATGGCAAAAGGGACGTCGTTTGAACGTGAATGAAAGGGCTGGCGGCGTTGCATCTCTCCTTGTTGCTTACTCACCGTTGCTTGTTTGTTGTCGCACACCCGCCCTCACTCACAATCTGTTCACCGTTGCTTGCTCATCATCTATGGTAAAAATGTGTGTCTCTCTTCGTATCACTCAATTGGAGGGAAAAATTAAGGTTTGTAAGATAAAATTAGGGCTTGTAAGGGGAAAAGCTAGGGTTGTGAGAACCCCTACCCTTCATTTGCAAGATTGAGCTGTTAAATTTGGGGGCAAATAAAAATAGGGTGTGAAATTGGGGTTTTCTTTTAATTTGGAAATTAGGGTTCTTATTTGGTGGAAAGCTACTATATGATGTCATTTATGGCTTTAGGTGCTGACTGTATCCTCTAACTAGTCACGTTGGCTTAAGAAATTAATGAAAAAAGGTCACATTTGATTTTCGGCCAAACAAATCGAAATTGGTTCTAAAATGATCGTTTTTTAAAAAAAGTTAACACTTAAATAATCCTAAAGAAACTTTTGGTCTTAAAGTGAGTGCCGTACATAACTTTTGGCACTTTCAGTGTCATTTTTCCTGAGAAAAAACATCAATAATGTAAGAAATCTAACACGCGATATTTGGTTTTCTTTACTATCATAAGAAGCAGCATTTGTGTCTTGAAGAGAAAACTGTTTGCCCCCACAACCAAACCGCAAAGTTGAACGGGAAGGTTGGCTCACGCTTTTGGAACGACGAGCGAGAGAAGGAGGGGCCGAGTGGCGAACTATCCTTAGATGGTCCCAGCTGTCTTGGGTGCATCCGGGGAGTGATCACTAGAAGCACTTGCACCATGGTTCGCACAAGACAGCACCGGTAATAGAGATGCGGGAGTAGGGATAGGCGTGTCATCCTCAGGAACTAGATCCAAAGAAGGATTTGTGAAGAAGACATGGTAGTGGTCGATTAAAGAAGTGGCTAATGAGGAAAATGTCTTGTGTTTCGAGAAGATAACATGAAGGGCACACGAAAAAGTTTTGGAGACAGGTTCCCAACATTTGTGCTCTCTGTGCTAGATGCCACACCCTAGAAAACAAAATAGCGGTGAGTGAGGATCGAACTTGGTGCATTCATAAAGTAGAAGATGAATAGAACAAGCCCTGCAAAGCCTTAAAGAAGGTTATCCATGGGAATAAGTGCTCGTACAGAAATATGTTGCCTCCAATAGGAGAAGAGGTATGGTCAATTGTGTGCATCACATTAAGACAACTTTCAACCTAAAATTGTTTTAAACAAAAGAAGTTGAGATGAGGATTGCATAGTGTTGAAAATATGCCTATGCCTATGCCTATGCCTATGCTTTGGCCGATCGTTTTATAGACATGTGCCCAGACAAGAACATTTAACGATAATACATTTTTGTGCATGAATTCCCAAGGAAAAATTGTGATTTTCTCATCGAAACAAATTCATGATAGATCTAAATGAGTTGAGATCGATTTTTCATATGACAAAGAAAAAATGAGGATGATCATAGAAAGAAAAATCACAAAGTATCTCGGTCCTCCCATACTTGCAGTTGGAGAAAGTCAATGATATCATAGTGTGTCAAATTAAATGGAGCATAATTATAAATATAAGAAGGTAAAGCATGTTGTTTTCCTAATTTTCATGGCAAACGATCAAAACGTATATCCACAATTTAGCCCAAGTGACTACTTGAGATTTAAAGATGAATTCTAGGAAAAGAAGCATGACCCAAACGTGAATGTCCAGTTTGTGAATATATGTTGCGGCACAACTATCTGGAGAGGCTTTTGGAATCTTTAAAGGGGTGAGCTCTGAAGGCTTTTATCTGGAGAGGCCCATTTTATAAAAGGGAGGATTTTTAAAAAGGGGTGAAAAGAAAAGACTCAAACTTCATCGATCGGATTGTCTCCATGGAAAACCATGTACGCATATGTTATGGCTATATGAATCTGAGTCAATCTGAGCAATGCCATGATCTATCAAGAAAGATAAGCTTAATAACACGACTTGAGTTGTTTCATGGAATGATGAACGGGTCCTTTTGTTTTGGATTTGACCCAACAATTAAAAGGAAGAAATTAAGTCGAGATGTTCGAATTTGCTCTCCCATATCCGCACATGGGAGCTTTTGTGCTCCAGGCTACTTTTCAGAATGCACCCGAGATTTGACTCTTTTATGGTGCGTTTGTCTTGTGAAAAAGGAATAATTTAAAACATATTTAATTAAAAATAATTACTTATATCGCTTATAAAAATCAATAAATAAATTGTAATTTTTATTATCCATGAAAATATTATTGTTGTCAATGATGAAAACATTTTTTTGTTAACTAATAATTTCAATTGATATAAATAGTCATTCTAAGGATTTTTTTTTTATCATTCATTTTTTGAGAAACAAACAGAGCCTTAAACTTTAGATCCGTAGTTTTAAAAGTGGCCTTTGACGCTTTTAGAACCGACATACATGTTGGGCTTTATAAGTCCGCATGTTTCATAAACAATATATCGTCCAATATGAATCAGAGCACAAAATTAAAAAGAAAAAAAGATCTATTTATCAACGTGGCTTTAAAAAGTAGTTTTTATTTGAGGTGAAAGTAAGGGTCATTTGTTATACGGAAAATAGATGATTTGTAAAACTTTTTACTAAAAACGATTGTTTATATTGCTTAAAATAGCAGTCAACAAAAATTGCTTATCATCAACAAAATTTATATCGAAATATTTGAGTAAATGATAAAAATACTTTTCATTTTTGATTTTTGTATATGATACAGGCGATCATCTTTAGATGAAATATTTTTTTGAATCATTCATTTTTTGCTAGATAAACACAGTTAAGATACATGCCATATAAAAAGCCAATCACTTCATCTATTGCACTTATATGGCATATAAAGAGAATATAGGCGACCAAAGCATTTTTGGAGATAATTTTCAATAAAGAGTCCCTTCGTTATATTATTCTCTTATTTTTTGCCTACGTAAGAAAATTCTTTACTTGAATCTTCTGAAGTAATATGAATTCTATGGACTTCAAGGTTTGCCTTAGCATGTAACATAACATGTCTTGTTCACTAAGTCTAACAAGTGACAACTTAAGTCTATAAAAAATGGTTGTACACTTACACTCACTAAGTTTAACAACTCAATATCGAAGCAGAGTCTCGAGTAATAGCCTGCTCATTTATGGATTTTCCATGTTTTATATGAACAAACCACTTTTCTGCTCACGATAGCTATTCTGATTTCTAGCAATATAAACCTTAAAGAGTATATTGATTGCACTCTTAACTTTGGCAAAGACAATATTTGAGATCTAGAAGTGTTAAGTCACTTACTCAAGATTGAAGCACATTTATTGTTTATTCTTGTTCGGATTGCATCACAACTTTGGGCTCTTCAGTTCTCCTACAGATGTAGCTGTTGAGGTGCATGTGTGCATTATGCTAGAAACGTCCCATATCAACAAAATTAGTGCGGTATGAGGTAGTTAACATATTCAAACTGGCTTATTATTCATTGGCTTAAACTATTAAGCAAATATGGGTTCAATTATACATGTTTATGGATTTGAACGTGGACTCTCTCTTGACGACCTCCCTTTTGAAGATATTGTGCTTTTATTGCGTGCTCGTAACAATTGTCAATCTTACCAAACCACGTAAATTTGAGGGTTTTTCCATTGTGTGTTCATACAGATCGGCCACATTTTATCTTGACAACAAAAGGGCATCTTGCCAAGGTTCTCTACGGTTAAAAATTATGAACTCCATCTTAAAATCTCTAGGTCACTCGTACAGCCGAGACAATTCAGTTTGCGTCTTGTCCCAAGGATTCAGCCAGACAGACAGATTTCAAGTTGAACAAAAAGGAGACAAAAGCAAAATACCAAGAATTCCCCAGAGACAAACATGAAAGGTGGGTCAGCACAGACCACCACCGAGTTAAATGCACATCTGCCCCAGACGCATTCATTTTCATTCGATCTGCACGCGCAGCGATGAATCAATGAGCAAAAGCTGGAAAGACACGGGTCGTCGTTCCTCTTCAATTTCACTCGAATCTCCTCTCGCTTATTGCACGTACATATGACAATTTCTTGCAAGTTTGCCTCGTCGGCAGATTGGCCAAATCCCTGAAAAAAAAGAAAGGCCCACCTTTTCGAATCCCCCCGGAAAAGCCTAACCTTTCCCACTTGAGACAATGATAATACTACTTTTCGCCTGCCTGCGGGACAAAGGCGAAACCCACGTCGTACGTTTCGTCCGTTCCCACCGTTAAATGGCGACGCACGCGTTGCCGTACGTGGCTCGCTGTTCTGGCATGAACAGCGAATCACGTCGATCACGGCCAGAGCTCTTCTCGGTCGTGTCGCGCATGGCAGTGTCTGGCCACGGTCTCGGGGCTTCTCATCAGATTACAGGACGTGAAAACTGAAGGAGATAAAATTTTAGGAATTGGATTGCGGGAAGGACAGTGGTCACTGGTCACTAGTGGCATTCCAGAATATTAAGTGAATTTCTTCTAAAGGTTTATTATTTCAATATATATAAAGACTCGTCGTATGTATAATAGGAGCGAAAGCTTTTCTGAAATTTTTAATTTTTTGCTAAACAAACGGAGCTAGAAAATATATATATTCTTGTGACGGTAAATGAGATGAAACCTAGAGTGGTGGATGTTTATCATATAATTAATTTGAAAAGTTATGATCCGTGAGCTCCTCTATTCATCCTTCCTTGGGGAGATATGAATCGTGATGGAGGGATGGGCCGGGGAAGTTCGACATCTCATAGCAAGAAGATTTGCCAAGAGCGGGCTCGAGTCCAATTTATAGACATACTTAGGTGGACTAATTTCATTCAAAAGTAAAAATGGGTTTCCATTTTATCACCAGTACAATCCCATGTGTGCATTTTAACAAATCCCCTTCTTACCTGTGAGCATGCACCAACTCTTCTTAGTCCAAAATGTGGAATTCATCTGTGTCAGCAAATTACCATCTAGATCTGGGGAAAGTACGAAAAAAAAATCATAAACCTATTTCATTAGTACAAATTTAGTTCCAAATCTTTTTATAGGACAAAGTTTTAAACTTTTTGCATTTGTATCAATTGAGTTAATTTAGCTAATTTTGACAAAAATCGCTAATGTGGATGTTAACCATTGTACATGGCACAACTAACAATGACATAAACAAATTTTACAAAATTTGATTTTTAGAAATTTTAATCATTTTCTTTTTTTTTTTTTTTTTATTTTTTGCCCATCGCAGCCCTTGCCCAGGCCGCGAGGGTCAAGCCTTCACCATTCAAAAGAATATTTCAAAATTTGTAAAATTTGCTCATGTTAGCGCCAACTATGCCACATAGGATAGCTGACATCTATGTCAATAATTTTCAAGTCAAAATTAGTTAGATAGACTTGAATTGTCTGTTGGATATATTATTAATATAGTCCAAAATAACATGTTCACATACAAGCCAAATAGGTGAAAGCATGGTTATTTGGGTCCATATGGACCGGAGCTAAATAATTTGCATATAAAAACTCTAGGGTTTTCTTACGCTAGAAGTAATACTGTTGAGCGTTCCAAACTTGATATTTCTTGGTGTAATATTTCAAGCAACCGCTTCTTCTCTCTCAAACCTATAACCTCCAACAATCTTGAAGTATTATCTTCATGTGCTGGATTTGAGTGAGTAAAGTGTCTTCTTGAAGATTTCGTCAAGACGAACTCACAAGTGTAGTTTACTTTCGATTTCAACAGTGGTATTGGCTGGGATCTGAGTTTGAAGATTCGGGTGACCGAAATCTTTGATTCAAAAACCCAAAAATTATATCCAATTTTAGAGCGTGAAACTACTTGGGCTTTGTTCATTAATGTGAACGTTTTGAGTGGTCACTCGCGTCAATCAGAGGTCGGATGAAGAAGTTACGGCACCCGGAAGTTTCCATTTGAATTTCTAGCGAATTTCATTGACGAAATTTTCAGCGAATTTCGACGGAAAATTTCCGGCGAATTTCAGTGATAAGGGCAGTCCATCCTAGGGTTTTTAGGTGCCCCAAATCTGTTTTTGGGTTTGTTTTGGCAAATTCCATCTCTACAGAGTGATTTGATCAAGGTTAGAGGAGTTATTCGACTTTGTGGCTCCGAAGATTTCAAGGTGCACTATTTCTAACACTTTGCTCTGATTAAAATGACAAAGCATAGGTCCTATGATATTATAAAGTTGCAATAATTTGATGTTACTGAATTTCATGGCTATAAATTACATGTTCAATTTGGTATGAAAGAACGTGACATATTCTATATTATATTAAGTGATTTTGCATCTACCACTGAAGATGTGGATGAATATCAACAGAACAAAGATGAGGATTTTTGTAGAGATTACATGTTGAACTCTCTAAATCCTAATCTGATTATGACTTATAGTGAGTATAAGACGGCGAAAGAGATATGAAATTACTTGAACGCTCAGTTCCAAAAACAAGAGGGACTCTCTAAAACTTTCATAGCGGAGAAATTCTTTGACTTTAAATTCACTATGAATTCAAGCTTTACCTCTCAATTAGTTAAATTTGAGAACATGAGGAACAAGCCGAAAGATGATAACTAAGATATGTCCGATAATCTCTTTGTCGGTCTTGTATTAAGCAAACTACCAACTAAATTGAGTTCTTTCAAGACTGAAATGGACAAATTGAAGATACAGATGGGACTAGATGAATTAAAGAGATATATTCACATTGAGGATCAAAATATTACTAGGAAGAGTTTGGAACAAGTGGGAGTTTCACACTCCAATAAACCTCAGAAAAAGTCCAAGTTACCAAAATGTGAATCATCTTTACAATTAGGGGCCAAAAAGACTATCTTCAAAAAGAAGAAGAAGAAGAAGGGCAAGTGCCATAACTGTGAAAAGTGAGGTCATTGGGCAGCAGAGTGTAAGTTGCCGAATAAGCTAAAGAATGACACACCACAAAATGAGACCAATATGCTAATTAGAGGATCTGAGCCTCGAGTCTTCATTGGAATGATGAAGAATGGAAAAACCAACGTCTCTTCTGAGTGGTAGTTGGACAGTGGCGCTACTTGTCATGCTACAAATGACAAGAACTTATTCACTAAAGTCATAGAAGTGAAAGACACTAGGGAACATTACAATGGTGGTGAGGCAAATGTGACTTATGTTGGAACAGCAAATTTGGTGCTTTTTTCAAGTAAATTACTAACTCTGAAACATGTTAGAGTAGTACATTTACTTTAAAAGAATTTGATATATATGAGTTTACTTGATATAGCTGGTATGTCTTTTTCAACTATGAATGATAGAGTAATTTTATCCGTTAACTCATATTATTTCGGTTGTGCATTCATGGTTAATGGTATATATAGGTTGGGTTTAAATATTGATAGCATAAATCATGCGAATTCTACTTTGATTGATTCAAAGTTGCTACATAATAGGCTTGGACATATAAATTAGAGGAAAATGCAACATTTAGCTAAAACTCACAACATTCTATTAAATAGTACTATTCAATTTGACAAGTGTGAAGTGTGTGCACAGGCTAAAATCACTAGAAAACCTTTTAAGTTGGTTTCTAAAAGCACACTTCTTGAGTTAATACATTTTCACATTTGTAACTTTAGAAATTACATTACTAGAGGTGGTTGGAAGTATCTAATAACATTCATAGACGATTTTTCTATTGTCATGTCTATTTGTTGAAATTGAAAGATGAAGTTTTTGAAAAATTTAAGATTTTCAAGTCTAGAGTAGAAAATCAACTCAACTTGAAAATTAAAAGGTTTAGGAGTGATAGAGAAGGAGAAAATACTATGTCAAAATTCAAGGAATTTTGTGCTTCAGAAGGTATAATACTTGAAACCACTACTCTTTATTTACCTTAATCAAATGGTGTTGCCAAGCGTAAAATTAGAACGTTAACCGAAATGTTAAACTCTATATTACTTATAGCTGGATGCCTTCCTCCTACTGGTGAGAAGCAGTTCTAACTGCTAATCATATCTTGAGTAGGTTGCCGCACTCTAAGTTGTCCACGATACCTTATGAGATATGGCATAAACACCCTTATAGATATGATACTCTTAAGACTTGGGGCTGTATTGTTTATGTAAGTACACTAGATTTTAAGAAACCTAAGGTGAGATTTAGAACCATTAATTATGTATATCTAGGTAATGCAAAAGATAGCGCTGTAAATGGATTTTTAGATCTATCTACTAACACAGTGATAGAATCTAGAGATGCAGTGTTTTTCGAAAATAAGTTTTTTAAAGATTAAGGCTTGAATGTTTTTGGATCTACAAATATAATTTTAGAATCTCCTGTAGAATCTGAAGCAGGCCCTTCTGACACTAATTCTACATAGTTGGCTATTGAACCAATTCCAATTAGAGTATCTACAAGAGAGAGAATTCCCAAAAGTTTTGGTGAGGACTTTGTTGCTTACCATCTTGAGGATGATCCATTCTCTTATCAGGAAGTAATGAGATCTAAGGAATTTCTACTATGGGCAAAAGCCATAGATGATGAAATGAGCTCTTTATTGTAGAATCACACTTGGCAGTTAGTAAATTTTCTAAAAGAGGCTAAAGCTATATTATATAAATAAGTGTTAAGAAGAAACTAAATAGTGATAGATCAATAGCCAGATATAAAGCACATTTAGTAGCTAAATGCTATAAACAATAGAGTGGAATAGACTATTTTGATGTCTATTCACCTGTGTGTCATCTATCAACTATAATAATTCTTCTTGTTGTGGCATCTATTGAACACATTGCAGTGCATCAAATGGATGTAATGACAGCTTTCTTAAATAGGGATTTAAATGAGAAAATTTACATGGAACAACTGGAAGGATATGTTATGAAAGGTCTTGAGGACAAATTTTGTAAATTGAATAAATCATTGTATGGTCTTAAACAAGCACCTAAGATGTGACATCTTAAATTTGATAAAGTGGTAAAGAGTTATAGTTTTCAGTCTAGTTATTCAGATAAATGTCTTTACCATTGTTCTACATTAAATAAGATAGTTATCATTTGCTTGTATGTTGATGACATGTTAATTCTTGGTTTTGATCATTCTATAGTGAGTGACGCGAAAGCTACTTTAGTTAAAGAATTTGACATGAAAGATTTTGGTATTACTAATACTATTTTTGGTATGAAAGTAAGCTGTAATCGGCAAGTCATCTCCCTTAGCTATACTCATTATATTGAACAGCTACTTTCTACTTGGAGATATGATAAGTGTAAACCAAGTGAGACACCATATGATTATAATAGCAGACTGAGTCCTAATGAAGGGACCAAGATCAATTAAAGTACTCGAAACTACTTAGTAGTCTGATGTATGCTATGAGTTGCACTAGACTCGTCATAGCCTTCACAGTTGGTATGCTGAGTCATTTTACTAGTAATCATAGTAAAGAGCATTGGGATGCTCTTAATAGGCTAATGAGATACCTAATATGTACTAAAGATTATGCTCTCTATTATTCTAGTTATCCACCAACTGTGGATGAATATTCTGATGTCTCATAGTGCTCAGATATTGGAAATAGTAGGTTCATTAGTGGATATGTATTTACTTTGAGTAGAGCTGCTATTACTTGGAAATCCAAACGACAGACTTGCATTGCATTGTCATCTATGGAATCAGAACTTTTTGCTTTAGCCTCAGCTGGTGAAGAGGCAAAGTAGATAAATAATCTGATTATGGATATTCCTTTGACTCGGTTAAAGATTAATTCTTTAAGCCTATTTTGTGATAATCAAGCAGCTGTCCAAGTCGTAAAAAATGCTCTCTTTAATTCAAAGCGAAGATATGTGAGACTAAGACATGCATTGTTGAATTATCTAAGAGAACAAGGGCTTATCACCTTGATCGATGTGAGATCAAAGGATAACATAGCCGATATTCTCACCAAAGGTATGCTTAAAGATCGATTATTCAAAACAGTGGGGGAACTGGGGTTAAAGACTATATAGGCAAGTCTTAACTACCATTTACTTACCTTCTGATTATGTGTTTTAAATTATCGAATCTTTCTTTATTGGCTACAATGATAAGCACAGTTTATATGTTTCATCAATGTTAGTAGTTGTTCACTAATTTGAAAATGGCGAGTTATCTTATTCCAAACTTGATGAAGATGACTTTAACCTAATTCAAATGTTCTATCGGGGAAAATTGTGTCATTCCAAATTTGATGATACAATTCAACTAGATTGGACTATCATTTTTGGTTAAATGATCTCATTTCAAATTTGATGCTAGATTATTTGACTTTAAGGAATCAATAATTTTGACATTCTAAATTGAAACATAGAAACAATTGTTTACATAAGAAGCTTGATGGTCTTGTTCTTATTAATTGAAACTTGATATTACATGACTAGGTTATTGTAGGTGACTTGACTATTGGTCATGTTCTTTGAAACTAGACAATAGTTATTCTCCTAAAAATAAACTTAAGTTGAAACTAAACAATAGTTCTTTGTAAATCATATTTTTTAGGTCTTGTTCATAATATATGAAACTTGATTGATGCTTATGAACATGATATTATGATGCTTTATGACATCAATATATGTTCTTCTTTGCTTGATGGAATGTCGCTAAGTTTTTGTTCAAACGATTGAATTCATGATAATATGAAATTCATATTTTGACATTCTACAGAGGATGGCAGAGATGGATGAGAGCTTAACGAGTGAGATTCTGACTAGGATGACCTACTTGATGAATGAATATATATCATTTAAAGTGTGTAGGGAATTAACAGTTTACTTGCTATTGCCTATTTTGATGAAGTCCATTTACTTGAGATTTGCATTTTGCTATTTCTATTTTGTGAACATTATTATGCTTGTTTCTTATATTTGTAAGGCATTGGACTAGTTTGACTAGCCTACTTATACTTGACTATTATGCATATATTGGTTGTGAACTGAATCTGAGATTTATTTTGGGATTTGGATTTTATTAATCTCATAACAGATTCATGATAAGAATGATGAGTAAATGATGATTTAGTTTTATATTTTACTACTAAAATACTCTTTGATCGATCCAAGTTGATTGTCTTGGACTGAATGTGGATGATTTATGTTTGTGTGAACATTACACTGACTACCTTATTGGATTGTGATGTATTGTGAATATAGGAGGGGATTGTTTGATATATTATTAATATAGTCCAAAAGAATATGTTCACATACAAGCCCAATATGTAAAAGCATGGTTATTTAGGTCCATATGGACCGGAGTCCAATAACTTGCGTATAAAAACTCTAGGATTTCCCTAATTTGGAGGTAATATTGTTAAATGTTCCAAACTTGGTGTAATATTTCAAGCAACCGGTTCTTCTCTCTCAAACTTATAACCTCCAACATTGCCAAAGTGTAAAAGGTTAAGAACTAAATTAATCAAATTGAAAGGTTTATAACCAAATTCATATTGATGCAACATGTTTAGGATTTTTTTTTTTGTGGGTATTTTTTCCTCTAAATCTCTTCCTTGGTCTGGCCAAACTTGATAGTGACATAGATAACAATAATGCAGCAAAAAAAATTGAGTAATTTATGTATATTTCTCTCTATTTTGATAGAATATATCAGCCTATTGATAGTCATTAAGATGACCATCTACGTAATATATTAATCAAGGATATGCACAATTAAAGAGAGATGAAAAATTTCCTAGATATACGCAATATCGCGAGAGATATAGAAAATCAAAATAAATATTTTAAATATCTCTTAAAAAATCATAAATTTCGCTAACAAACAAACATAAAGAATGCATCTGCCAACTGATCCTAACTCAGAATAATCATCCATTGACTTGAACATAATACATATGGCTACTCAATTTTCTAGGTTTGTCGACTCATATCAAGAGTCATCACGAGACACATGATCATAATTTAACGCTGTTTAGAACACGAGAATTTTGATAAATCTATGAGATTCCTTTTCTGAGATATTTATCAAAGACCGATAAATGCAAAAGAGCCCGTCCAATCAGACAGCGGAGCGTCAATACCCTTCTATTGGACTTGTATCAAAGTCCGGTACATCACCATAAAGAGATAAGAGAGCAATTAGATTCGAGCTCATCAACATAGCTGGACCCATTTTGCCCGAAAATCTTAAATTCCGTAATTATAAGCCAACTAAATCTATTAACTATTTCCATATAACATCATCTATCCAATGTGAGATTTCATTACACTAAACCTCTTTCACATGCATCTTAACGCGTGACCCTGTGAGTTGTCCTCTAAAAAAAAGAAACTAGAAGAACCACATCTTAGGCTACATACTTGTTCTCCTAGATACGCGTGGTGATCGCTAGAGAAATTAATAGACTAGAGTGGTACCATGAATTGACATTACATGAGTTGGTGAGATGTCTACTTCCGATCAAAATTACTATTGAATAATTGATCCCTTAATGAGATGGATCCAGCGAACTAACGAGAGGTTACAGATAGCAAGCTCCAGGTTTTCTTACTAATATAGAATAAGCTTGTACCTCCCACTTCTAGATAGCACATACTCCATGAATAATCAACACTATGAATACAAAACATGTGCATTTATGCCTACAGAAACCTCTGTATATGCAGCTATAAGTAATATGTTAGAACTTGCTAAAAAGAGTCTTAAATCTATTGTACAAGTGCTCATTTAGTTATAAACTTTTCAATTTTCTAATTTATTCTTAAACCTTTTGACAATTTACTAATTTAGTAATTCTACCCAATTTTGATTGGAAATCACCGATATGAATATTAGTCGCTCTACGTGGCACGACTGCCAAGTCAACGATTTTTTTTGTCAAAATTAGCCAGAAGAATTATGTTGGCTAATCACATGTCAAAAATTTTAGGAGTAAATTGATAAAATTAAAAAGTTTAGGATTGTTTTGGTAATTGCAAAATAGTTTTAGGACTTTTTGGAAGATTATTTTGTCATACGTTGATTGTCAGACTTTGAGCTAATTGTGTTTTTTGTTTGCATAAAATATGATTTGTGTCATCTCCAAACGTGCCAAAATAAGTTTAGGACAATCGCGAACGTGTCTTAATTTTTGTTTGCCAATCTTTATTGTAACCCTAGCATTACTTTAACTTGAACATCTTAGAAAGAATCTCAATTTAAAAAATATGCATGGTTTCTCAATACTAACCAAAGTGCACACTCATTGCGAGTAATGCAAAATATTATATTTAAACGCTTTTATATAATCACCTAATTAACCATGTGTGAATTAAAAATTAACGGAGAGAAATCATTAAGAAAATATGAAGAAATTGCACACATATATGTGAGAAGAGAAGAATATATACAGATTTGAGCTTCTTTTTGCAAGGTTATTGGTAAGATAGAAAAGATGAAAATATGGAATCTTAAATTTCACTTTTTATCCATGGATAGATATTTATAAAATGACTAATGGGGATATTTTGAAGAAGGTAAAATAAAAATTGTGATCCCCAAAATGTAGGAGGTTCTCATAATACAGACGTTCCTACTTTGTAGTATTAATCTATGTCAACGTTAAAAGATTTCCAAGCCACAATCATAATCTCTAGTTGAAAGGAGACAACCAGTACAAATATATATAATTACTCCATAAAGACACTAAGACATGCAATATTTAACACCCTCTCTCGTTTATAAAAATATAAGAATGGAATATTAAGTCAGATAACACATGTTAGAGCTTGAAAAATTACAAACTCAGGTTATATATAATTATAAAACCATCATAATTTCGTATATCATCGATGTGCGTTCCTTTTACAATCAATGTATAAACAATTTGACGCTCCCACTTATATACGCAGGAGAGGTCCCAAAGCCATGAAACAGTCTTCCCGATATCGAGAAGGTTCCTTTTAATCTATTGATACCGTGACTAGAGTAAATAATCTCTAATATTAACAAAATGTAGACGAGGATTTCAATCTCAAATTTTTGCATGCAAATTTTATTAAAATACACGGTTGCTATTAAAATGATGGGTAACATTCTATTTGCATATGCTTGACATAATTGTGATCTAAGATTATCAAGATAATGGCCATATGATCTCACGAATTTCTCATGTCCCAAGATTGATTTTAATCTTTCTAGATTTGCAAAAATTCCTTCCCTAAACTATTTAACAATTCTCAATATTTAATCTTCTCTTCTTATTAAACGACCTTCTTTTTTCCTTCACTTATTTGGCGTGCCCACACCTGTGCTTTTTGCTAGTAGTTTCTTTTTCTTTTTCTTTTTCGTTCGAGCGATCAATGAAGCTACTTTCAGTTAGGTATTCCTGTGGAGGTCTTACACATATTAAGGAATGTTCAACTCGAGTTACAGCCGTTGCTTGAAGATTGAAGTTCTAAGTTTGGAGTCGGTCACCAAAGCTCCTCCTACGTGCCAAAAGCAAGAAGATTACTTGATGAATTAGCAAATGTTGAAGATTTACTTGTGTCGGACATTGATGTTATACAAAATTTGCAAGATTTGACTAATGACTCTGGTTGGGCAAAAGATCTCCTACCGATCTTAGCCGTATATTTCTAGTGGCCCCAAGCAAAGTTGACAATGCTCTCATGACAATTAGTAAGCCTAGTTGTGCCCAAACTTTCATAGCACAACTCATTAAAAATGACAAAACAATTAATAGCTTGTAGTCAAGAGTTCTTGTTGGGTTTTCATTCTACCAATTGTCAATGGAAAAAAAAAATTTGTCCACTTATAGCATTAGTCTTCTGGTGGATATCAAATGAAATAGAGCAGGGTAGGGTTTTTGAAGTAGCATGCTAGGCTCTAGGATAGCAACTGCTCAAATGATTCAAATTCAAATTCAAATCCAAATTGATATCTTGCTTAAAAAGTCGTTCTTTCATACCGATAATGTCATAAATCAGGTCGATGCAGGGAATTGGCTACAAGAAGAAAATTTGGAAAACAAGAAAGAAAATATTTTTGTTGGATATTGGACATGCTAATTTTCTATTTTGAGTAATCGAATGCTATATTTCTCACAATCGGTGCGGGTGGGTTGTTCCTTCCCTAGTTCTTGCTAGCAATAATTTTTTTTTTTAGCAAGTAGCAATAAAAATTTGTTGACCTGATATAAATTACACAATAAAATTGATGCATAGTATCCATTCGGCATGCACATTTCCCATTACATAATTAAAAATAAAATAAGAAAACAAACAAGGTAACATAAGGCCAAAGAAAAGAAGGGTTAAAACAAAGAGACTTGGCAGCTCTAGCAGGGCTTGGTAAAAAGGTCTAGAAACGTTACCATGCTCCAGTTCTGTGTACGTGCGAGCGCGCATGCTTGCATGCGATGCCTGCATAATGTGTAAATACATGCACGCATACATAGACATAGTAGTTTATTATGAAGGCCAAGGGTGCAGTGACTCAACTAATGATCATGGCAGAGCTAGAACTATGAGCGAGGGAGGTATATCTGTTTCTCTCTCTCGACCCTAGTGTTAAAGATATGGAGAACAAAGCTGAAAGTGATGTTGTGGGTGCTGGCAATGTGAAATCAGAATGCAAATCGGTATTGCAAGGACATTGACCAGTACAAGACATTTACAGAATTGAAGAAGAACTTGATTCCCTTAAGCACCTTAGAAGATTCAGCTAGATGTCAGTATATTACCAAGCTATTTTTTTGTCCTTTTCATGTCATAATTCTTACATGGTATGATAAATTTCATTGAGTTGTTGTGGTTAAAGCAGCATCAACATAAGTAGCTAACTAATAATTTTTTGGAAAATTGGGATGTTGCATATACATAAACAGCATATAAACCTAAGATATAAACTCTATAGATTAGTGATGTGAGATTCTTCAGCTAGATGTCGATATTTTACCAACCTATGTATTTATTGTTCCTTTCATGTCATGCTTTAACTAGTTCTTACATGGAGTGATAAATTTCACTAAGTTGTGATTATGGTTAAAGTAGTATTAACATAAATAACTAACTAATAATTTTTGAACAAAGAGGATATGGCATCTATATAAAGAACATATAGACAAATTCCACTAATGTTGTGATTGTACTTATGTGGTTAATTGTGTAAAGTAGTATTAACATAAATAGCTAACTAATAATTTTGGGAAAAAGGGAATGTTTCATCTAGGGATATGTTTACTAGAAGTCTTAAAACTTGTTACAAAAATACAGTCGAGTTCTAAAACTTACAAAAAATTGCAATCAAGTCTTATAAATTGTCAAATTGGTTCAATCAAGTCCTTTAGTCAATTCCATTCAATTTCACTAATGGAAAATGTTGATGTAGTGATGACATGGCTTTTTTAAAATTATTTTTGCCCAAATTTAATTTAATTTTAATTTAAAAATAAGGTAAATTTTTCTTTTTGAAAAAGAAAGAAAAAGAGAAGTAAGGTGGAAAGGGGTGCAAGCCTTTTGTTGTTGCTGCTCCACCATTGTTAGGAGGACTAGCGAGGATGGTGGATGGCAAGGGGGTTCATCAAGCCTCGGTTAGGGTCCAATGACCCTTGTCGACAGCAACGAAGGGCTTGTAGGCCCTCTTGCAGATCTAGGGAAGGCCTTCCCTTGACCTACGCCCAAATCTCGACTAGGTTTGGGCAAAGGGTGGGCAACCTTCACTCAATCTGGCGAGGGCCTATAGGCCCTCCCATGCCTTTAATGAGGGTTGCCAACCCTTGAAGAAGGCATAGCAATCTCCACCCTTGCCAACCCCTCCTAGCAATGGGGAGGTGGTGTTGGTTGTGGCAACAACGGTGAGGGCTTATAGCATTGCCCATTTGACTTCTTCTCTTCTTCTTCTTCCATTTTTTTTTTTTGAAAGTCACTTCAACACTTTCTATTGGTCAAAATTGATTAAACCAATTTAACAAGTCATATAACTTAATTGCACTTTTGCAAGTTTTATAACTCAATTGCACTTTTATGACAAGTTTAGGACTTTTAGTCAACATATTCCTTTCATCTATATTAAGAGGATATAAACCTCATAGATAAACGATGTGGGATACTTCATAAGCTATCTGTTTTATTGTCCTTTCGATGTCATGCTTTAATCAACTCTTACATGGTGTGACAAATTTCATTGAGTTGTGATTGTAGTTAAAGTAGTATTTGACGTAAATAGCTATAATTTTTGGAAAGGGGGATGTTGCATCTATATAAAAAGCATGTAAACCCCATAGATAAGCTATGTGAGATAGTTTAGTTACATGTTGATATATTACCAAGCTATTGGTTTATTCTCCTTTTTCATGTCATGCTTTAACCAGCTCTTACATGGTGTGGCAAATTTCATTGCATTGTGATTGTGGTTAAAGTAATATTGACAACTGATAACTTTTGAAAAAAAAAAGGATGTTTCATCTATATAAAGACCATATAAATCCCATAGATAAGCAAGGTGGGATATTTCAACTAGATGTTTGTATATTACCAAGCTATATATTTATTATCCTTTTCATGTCATGCTTTAACTAGTTCTTACAGGGTGTGACAAATTTCACTAAGTTGTGATTGTGGTTAGTAGTATTAATATAAATAGCCAACTAATAATTTTTGGAAAAAAAGAAAAAGAAAAAAGGGGATGTTGCATATGTGTGTGTGTGTGTGTTATGTATGTATGTATGTATGTATGTATGTATGTATCTATAAAGAACGGATAAACCCCATAAATAAGCGATGTGGGATACTTTAGTTAGATGTTGATATATATTATTGTCATTTTCATGTCATTGTTTTACCAGCTCTTACATGGTGTGACAAATTTCACTGAGTTGTGATTGTGGTTAAAGTCGTATTGACATATATAGCTAACTAATAATTTTAGGAAAAAAGGGGATGTTGCATCTATATTTAGGAGCATATGAACCTCATAGATAAGCAATGTGCAATACTTCAGCTAGATGTTGGTATTTTAATAAGCTTTTACATAGTGTGAAAAATTTCACTGAGTTGTGATTATGGTTAAAGTAGTTTTGACATAAATAATCTAATATTTTTTTGGAAAAGGGATGTTGCATCTATATAAAAAGTATATAAATTCGTAAATAAACAATGTGGGATACTTTAATATCTTGATCTCTCATGACAAAAAAAGAAAAAAAGGTCAGAAGAACACCTATTTCGATCGCCTCAGCCTGATTTCTAGCAACCAAATCAGGTTTTGGTCGCCAGAAGTCTTTTTAGCGAAAAAAAAAATTCATATCGTTGCTAGAGACGCATTTTCTTGTAGTCCTAAAAAAACGAGGAGAATTTATAGTGGAAATACTCTACAAATACCTGGCCCAGCTTTATTATCTTCGTACAGGAGCGAAGAAACTATATACTTCCATTAAAGAAACTATATTAATCAAGGGATATGAGTGCCTATGTTCAAATTCACGTAACCTACCTACCAATTCTTGAAACGACTATGTTTTATACACAGATAATGTACAATAAGAAAAAGGTCCACAAGTATAAGCAGAAGTAAGAAAGTCACACGTGTGCAACTTTTATTATTTAATAACTGTTACATTTAATCTTCATCTCAAAACTATTTTCAGAAGAGATCCCTTCAAATTTGTTGTGTTCTTGATTACAAAAATCAACCCATAACCGCACTCATAACCTTCGGAAAATAAAAAGAGTGGAGAAGGACATGGTTAGGTGAAGCATACAACCATCTACAATAAACCAAGGATCTGGGACAGAAGCTCCTCGAAAGAGATTACAGAAGAAGTTAAATTCAAAATGAATAGAGACAAAGATGCATTTTTTTTTTTTTGTTTACGGAAAAGTAAGAATTTGAAAAAATATATTTCTAAAAATGACTGTTTATATCATTTAGAAAATTAGCTAATGAAATTTTTTTCTTATCAACAACAATTTATACCTCAATATTTTTGTTAATGATGAAAATTTTTTGGTTGACTAATATTTCTAAATGACATAAAAAAACATTTTTTTTAAATTTTCCATGAAACAAACATATTCAAAGATTGGTTCACATTTACAAGCTTCATTTGTAATTCGAGTGATAAATTCACGCAAATCTAAAAGGCCCGTTTCCTTACCATGAATTAAAAGTAAAATCACTTTTTTTATTTTCTATTAAAGTTTACAATATTATGTAAATTTTAAAAGAATTATGAAGTTACTATACGTTAATTTACGTGTTAACATTTACTTATTTTGAAAGCTTGAGATGTGCAGAGAAAAAGTCAAAGTGTATAATAAATACATTTGATATGTTTGTTTCATTGAAAATTTCATAAAAAGGGAAACCATTTTTATGAAAGTCATTTTCAACAAAAAATAATTAATTCTGATTTGTTTGGTGGTTCAAGGAAAGTGATTTGCTTCTTTTGAGGGAGGGAAACTGTTTTCCCCTAATCTAAACTTATCTTTTTCAATCCATGGAAAAAAATCTCTATATCCAAATTCCAGAAAGTCAGAAAATAATTGCTCGAAAAAAATCTTCCTTATAACAAAGGGACTTAAGTAGAAAGTGAAAGGCAAAAGTTAATCCAAAACACAATATTTTCGTGTCTTGCACCAACTTTATCGACATATATTTGAATCGACATTTCGATATTGCAAAATCAATTACAATCCTCCCCCCCCCCCCCAAAAAAAAAAAAAAAAAGTTCCAACATACAATTCTAGAAGGAAGATGCAAAAGTTAAACATGCTTAGGGCAAGAGAAGTGAAATAGCGGCTCTAACATGAATTAAGCAACACAACCCTTTCTTTTTTAATTTAAAGAAAGAGTACAGACCTAGACTGACAAGCTCCTCCATTAGTGTGTGCTTTCGATGCTAAAAACAATGTCCGAAAAAACATTCCCAAGTCTTTTCAAGCAACGTATATAGTCAATACTCAACGAGGAGGACACAATCATCACAACTGAATTATTGTCATATTAACCTTAAATGGCAATCCAAGGGCGATAGTCCTCAACGATGGTAAGGAAAAGTGAACAGGCTTTTTCCCAGAGTTGAACTTTGCGACAATAAAAGTAAAAAATTAAAAATTAAAAAAGACATAACTTGATTGGAAGGGACTAGTGTGCGCTGGTAATAAAAGTCTAACCTAGTCTCCAGCTATTGGTAGGCAAAGCGAAAATTGGAAAAAACTCACCATGCAAGGACAAAACTATGGTAAAGGATCTCTGCCTCCTGTCATCACTGACAACTTCGTATCTCTGAGGGTGTATGAGAGAGAGAGAGAGAGAGAGAGAGAGATCTGATCTGATCAAGGATTAGTCATGTATGGCGTTGGAAGAAGATGATGATCAGCTTCTTGAGATTTACGTTATTTTTGTGGCGCTTAGCATCGTGAGTCAATTGCACCATAAGTAGAGTCTGAACATAACTTCAAACATCAATACCATTAAATCATCTCTTCTATAAGAGCATCATTTCACCTATGGCATTTTTGAATTTTTGATCCACAAAAGTTATGATGATGAGTTCATTCTCTGTTCATCTCTAAATTTTTTCAGCTTGCCGAATGCAAGAAAGAAGAAAATTAGAGGATTTAGTAAATCGAATGTCATGTTGGATGATGTAATCTATAAATGAGTAGAATAAGTTAAGCGGTTCCCTACCTAGTTGTAACCCAATGTGAGTTATCCCTCTTATTGAGTCATACATCATGAAAGTTATGAGAGGGAAAGAGTATTGGGAAGTTAAGGGACTAGATGTTTAATAAATCAGAGTTTAAAGAGCAAACAATTTTGACCCAGCTAGCACAATCAGGAGGAACAGTGGGCTAGTTTATATCCTAAGATTTTGGACATGCCATACTGTCTAATGCCCGAAATAACTAAATGGATTGGGATCCTCTCCATTTGAATTACATTGATATTTTCATTTAATTTAGTCTTTTTACATGGAAGACGCGTTGGCATGGTATTGCATAAATGGTCAAGATTAGTTTTCAGATTCCCTTTTGTATGCATCTTCCGCCTTCTTCTTCGTCCATAGTCGCGTCTGCAATGTCCTTATCGTGGCCACACCTCCCCCGCCACTGTGCTGTGGCCTCCATGGTTGACCTCAGCCCTAGCCATCGTAAACAATGGTGGGGGCTGGAGACGATGGCCTATAATCCTATGTGAGGTCGAATGAGGTTAACAACTATTGACATGGGTTAACCTAATATAAGTATTTCCTCTTATTGGTGCATATACATATGTTCGAGAGACATTTAAGCTCTAATTAGTCTAATCCAAGGGCAATTCAAATAACTTCTGGTAGATAAAGTTTCTAAACCGAAAATTGGCTACTAGAGGGTAATGGGATTTCAAGACTGGACTTCTTCCTACTTGTCACACAAGTTTACTTCTTAAGGACTCTAAACCAAGTTCATATGCAACTTAATCTAATATGCCCTACACCAATAGCAATTTTAAGAAGTCAATACTTCATGGTTGTACGTTTGCAATGTGGTTGCTTATTTCATATTATAACTAGAAGTTCCATTTTCATTTTCTCATTAACTTTGCCCATTTTCATTGAATGAGACTGCGGTTTTCACACTCCAATTAGCATATGTCGCTCGTTCTGTTGTTGACATGCATTTTAGCTATTTGGACAATGATTAAGGCTTAGATACTTGATGGTACTATATACAAACGGGATGTTAAATCGATGTCCACACTTCTACATCTTCATTCACACATCAAGTACGTGCATAATCATTGTCATTCACAAGGAAGGTTGGTCAAAACCGAATATACAAATGTTTACCGCATGCTAATGTAACTGTTCAGCAATTTAGGAAATGCTTCTCCACAATTTGAAACATTTTTTCGAAGAGACCAATCTTGCTAATCCAAAATCCCAGCAAACTATTAATTAATGGGGCGCAGATGAAGCAAGAAAAGAAAAAGACATTTTGGGCTTTGGTGCAAAAATTTACAGAACTTTAAAAGCTTCGGTGTCCAGAGAGAACCATGCTACACTAAA